>JABSTQ010009319.1:0-202500 GCA_013358835.2 Ixodes persulcatus | reverse complement strand
AGTTAGTAGTTAGTTTTTGTTTCCGAACAATAAAGTTGCGTGGGACACCCCTGCGTTGTTTCATTTTCACGAAATAAAACGACAGTGCGACGTTTTACTTCGCCACCTGTGCCGGTACGCGGTCGAAGTTGTGACGAGCAACATTCATCTATGCTCTTGCGCCTTACAGGTACAGACATACGCAGCTCTAGAGAAGGAGACGAATCATTTTTTTGCCTGAATATATTTATTGTGCGTTGCGCCACATTATGTATAATACATTGCATTTCGCTACATATTACCGATCACTGCGAAACCGCACAGAAACCGAGACCGTGCATGGGTTAGGCCTACCGATCAGCTGAGCTTGACCTGGGCGCGAGCACCTGGATGTAGAATGGCAGTACAGTACATACCATACGTTTAAATAAACAAGACTCAATCTGGTTATATGCAGGAACAGTACCTAAAAAAGACACAACTGACCGCATTCGCGAGGTTTACGACAAGGTTCAAGCTGCCGTCTGCAACCAGCGAAGAATCTGACGAATCTGACGAATCTCCGAATCTGCCGAATATTCGTCGCGGGAAGTTCGGAAATTTCCGAATCTGTCCAAATCCGAATCTCCGGTGATTCGTCCCATCACTAAATATAACCACAAAAAAAAAAAAAAAAAAAAACATCGCGCAAGAAGTGTATTTAGAACGATCGGCACCAGGCATCGCGGACGTACCGATTCAGATAGAGCGCTACGGACTACGGAGCGAGTGCTCGGGGAGATTCCAACGTTCGGAACACTTGGGCACGCCCTGCTTTGTCTCGTGTCCTATAACCTTACAACCAGGGGCGGATTTAGAGGGGGGGTCCGGATGTCCTGACCCCCCTCTTGATTTCTGCATGTGTAAAATTTAGGGCATGAAACGAGGGAGAGGGGGAGGGGGTTCCTAGACATATGGTACGCTGACCAACACCTGACCCCCCCCCCCCCCCCCCCCCTCAGGAAATTCCTGCATCCGCCCCTGCTTACAACCTCTAGCTAACGTGCATTGAGGTGGAAATAAACTATGAAGCAGATGGGGAAACGAAGCGAAAAACGCTCTTTTTCCTGCCGCTGTGTCCGGGTTTGTTTACCTTGTGGCGAATTCCACTGTCGTTTTGAAGCGCGCCTATTTCACTGGGCGATCGGGATCGAGACAGACGTGTTCCACTCGCCGTTTTGGACGAGCTCCCACTCCAGGTCTCGATCCCGATCCGAGTAAAGTCGCTCCGCCGATTTCGGCGGATTCGACCGGAAGCCAGCCTGGCCAGCCCTCGGCGCGCGCACACGTGACTTCCTTTCTCGCCGGGCATCTCGCCTCGGCGGAATCTGTAATGGCCGCTCGCGAACTGCCACCCGATATACTGCTGCTGCTGCTGCTGCTGCTGCTGCTTTATGACAGTTCGTCGTCAAGTTTGCTCGAGTACCTCCAGCAACAAAACTCAAGTAGCAGCGACGACGACGATTGTTTGTATGTCCCGCACGAATTCGACTGCCTTTTCGGACCTCCGCAGAAGAGGCCGAAAATCCAGACGGACCTGGACAACGTTCACGAGTATTCCGATGAAGAGACAAGTGGGCTACGCTGATGCACATCGCTTATCGGCACGCATCTTTCACGTCATAATTAACTCCGCTCGTGCGTTGAACACGTGCTCTTAGCGCCACGATTGCAAAAACATGTGCCTAGAGGTTCGGGACCGCGGGAGGGGGTTCCCGGGAAGGTGAATGGCTGGAAGGCACCCGCCGATCCCGGAGGGGTGGTCATGTTCCACTGGGGATCCGGAGGCGGAGCGACTCCGTTCGGATCGCGTGCTCCATCTCGGATCTGGTCTACTGATCCCGGCGCGATCCAAAACGAAACGACCAAATGGAATTGGCCATTACTTAGCCCCTTTTCTCGGAGGATGCTTTCTTCCGGGAAAACAGAAAAACCGACGTTTTTTTTGTTGTTTTTTTTTTTTTTTTTTGCCTGGTGCTGTTATTGCATCATCCAGGCACACAACAGACGAAGCCACTCATTAAAAACCGTGGGTGAAGATCCAATCAAAGGCCTCGTGCTAACCCGAAAAATTCCAAACGCCGGGCATACAGCGCGCACTGTCGCTGCCGGAAAACTGGGGAGAACTACAGATGCACCGGATGCTACCAGAATGCACCGCGGCAGCGGTGGCGTCGCGCAACTCCTTGTGAGATCAGTATTTTGACCAGATAGCATTGCGCGCTCATTGGTTCTGCAAATAACAGGGGAAAATGTAAATTAAACGCAATATATTGAGTTATGACTATAAATAGAATCTCGCTGAGAGTGGTTTAGTGTCCCTTTAA
Source organism: Ixodes persulcatus (assembly GCA_013358835.2). Taxonomy (NCBI): domain Eukaryota; kingdom Metazoa; phylum Arthropoda; class Arachnida; order Ixodida; family Ixodidae; genus Ixodes; species Ixodes persulcatus. The sequence goes on along the minus strand of JABSTQ010009319.1, from coordinate 200,155 downwards.
CATTATGTAGTTTTGCTAATGCCATAAATAAATTCCACAGTACAAAGTTCTGGGGAGAGAACAAAACTCGAAACAGCAAGTCGATTTCCGACGGTGCCGGTACGCTAAGCAATGCACACGCCGTCCGGGTAACAGTCTCAGCATGGCGGTCGGTCAACCGCACGGCTCAGGAGCTCCGAAGTGCCCGGATGAAGGTAGGCGGCGCTACATTGGTTAAGATGGCGCCGCTCAGCATGACCGTGTAATAGGACGGTCGTTCGTTGCTTAAAGGGGCACTGACACATCAAAATCATATATATATATATATATATATATATATATATATATATCCGAAACGATTGAAAACGATGCCGGGATATTACCCTTAAATTTTGAAACTTGGGAATTCAGTATTTGTGAAGTAAAAAAACAATTTCCAAATGCCAAATTCGAAGTTCCCTCCCGATCCGCGCCGGTGCGTTGACGTCAAGTATTGCGGAGTCCTGAGAGTCTACTTTCTTTCACGACTCCGTGCTGTTGCCTCCGCGACCCAAAGCGAGGAGGAAAGGAGCGGGAGAGAGAAGGGCGCCGTCGGACCGTGAAAAACCGGTTTCTTCGCCCGGTTCCCCCCTCACCGATCATCCTAAAGCCCCTCATCCTCTGCTCAAGCGCCGCCAAGTTTTCCGAGGGAGGGTACAAATCCAGGAGGCGGTATCACACCGGACTCTGATTTTTGGTACTTCAAAAAGAAGGGCCGTAGCGCGTTCGCAATTGCGTTAAGGAACATGTTCTACGATTGCCGTTATTAAATGTTATAGAAATGTCGCCTACAACGCTTCTAAATTTCATGATTTTTGACGTCACAAATCAAAAGAAGCGAGGAGGCGGAAAGCGGGAGAGGAGACCGCTAAAAATAAAAAGGCGCGCGCGCGCGAGGGAAAATGTATTATATATATTTTTTTTTTTTTTTTTTGCGATGCGTTTTTTTTTTTTTTTTTCGTGTTTATGACTCCAACTTGCATCGTTTTAGACAATACAAAAATACGACCCTTGGGGTGTCAGTTAAAGGCTAAGAACGTAGCTGCAAATGCCCTTCGAAGGGATTGATATCCCTTCGCCAGCCAATCGCATCCCCTCAATTCCTGAATACGTATCTTACCACGACTCTCGTGCCACTTTCAGCATAACTAGAGTTTCAGCCATTATTAGTTTATATGATGGCATACTAACGCTTATAATGATTTTTATTGTGAACTACTCTGATAAAAAGAACACTAACAAAATATTGGTGGCGTTACAAAATAATAATGCAAATGCTTCACCACTGCGTTTGGAGGAAAATGTAGTGCTGTCTCGTTGATATCAACGCCTCTGGTTTCCCCAAAAAAGCGTCCATAATGAGAGTTATCCATAATAAAGGAGACAAAAATCCACGCATTTACTCAGCTCGTTCCCGGAAATATTGTCTATACAAAACGAGTTATCCATATTAACGGGGTCCCTATTAACGAGACATGACTGTAGTTGTGAATATAATCAAGTTGCATTACCGAAAGAATTTAAAGCCAAGGATGCCGCGGAGTAAGTAGTTCGCTCTCTCTTGTGACGGCCTAGGGAAGCTCAGCGCGCCGTCAATCCCGGCGGTGCCCGGTGTCATTGAAAACCCGAAAGATGGCGGCAGCGATCTCTTCGTCGAAAGCAGACTATTTTTTTCGACTCATAATCGGCGCGCGCTGTTTCGGCGTTCGTTATGGAGCATTATTTCGTAGTTATTATTTTTAAAACACACTACATGGACAAGATATCCGCGAAAAAATATACATTGCCGGATTGTTTCGTCATTTAATTGAGCTACGCTGACACCCTTTTTTGAATATCCCACGCTTCGCCCTTCGGCTCTGCCCTTTGTGGACCGCTTCCGCCATCTGTCGGCTGATGCGGCAAAACGATTTGTGTCGTCATGGCCTCCGAGATCCCGAAGCGAGCCTTCGCGCGCGCACTTCGAGATATCTGAGGCCATGGTGTCGTCGTTAAAATTAGCTCCGAGATTGTCGATCGTACGGAGCTGTACGGAGCAGAGTAACGTGATCCGCGTGTTTTGCCGACAACATGGCCGACAGAGCAGCTCGGCGCGAGTCATGTGGTACTCAGGGTTCCAGAAGCGGCCCGCCCTATGGGAGAACATATAAAGATCGACACAACACGGCTGTTTAAAAAATAAACGCCGATTTCACACTTTTCTAAACTAGTCTGTCGTAAAGTTGGTAAAGCACTAAAGACTTTAGCAAAGTTTTCATAATATCGGATGCGTGTGAAAATTTTGAGAAGGCAATTTCCTAGGCAATGGCGTTTGAAGCAGACGATATTTGTACGCAGCGGAAATGGGCGTTCTGGGTTGGCCGGAACGGGTCACGTGAACGGTGTGACGTCGCCGTGTCGTCTGCTGCATAAAGCTGCTCAAGCAATCACTACAAATGCGTGTCCATTCAATGGTATTGGTGGGATGAAGATAATACTTACGCCAGGAAACTTTTTTTGTACACGCTCGTGTAATTATGCCTGTTAAGCACAAAAGAAGTCCGAAAGAAAAGAAGGAAAAGAACCGAAATTTTGTTAACGTAGCAGCTTGGGCGAGTTGGTTGCTCATTTTTAACACACACTACAGCGCACTATTGCAAACAACCCTCACTCCCTACACACGAAAAATAAAGCAAAATTCAAACAAACCGCGCTGACTGACAACTCGTTTTTATATATACTTTGTCTTCTTCTACCTCTTACACTACCGAATTTCCCGAATCAAAAATTTCCTTTCCAGATACCAAACAGAAAATCAAGCCGAATTTAAAAAGAAAATGAAAACAGTATTTTTTCGTATGCCCCAAACGAAGTGTCCCACACATCGGCCGCGAGCGCCACTCAGCAGTCATCATGAAAACAAACTTCTTACGGAGCTACCACAGCGATCTGGACAATCTTTCAGATGGCTGCTAGGTCCATAGATTTAAGAAAAATAAAAAGGACTTAAACGAACGATCCCTGAGAGTAACGAATAAATCTTCCGTATTAATCGCTCGATTAGTACATAGAAAATCTATCCGCGAAGTTACAAAATTTCTTACGTAAGCAAAATAATAATGGTGACCTGATTGATCTCATATCGGTCACCGTACCGTTTTGATGTCTGTCAATCAATCCATTAATCAATGTTCTATTTGCGCAAAAGGAAAAGGGGAGGAAGTGAGGGGGGGGGGGGGGGGGGGGATTGCTAACCAGGAGGCGTCGACTGGCCAACCTCGTGAGCACATAAGGAAATACAAGAACATGAAGAAGGACGAAGTTTAGATTAAAACTGAAAATTTAACAAATTTACAAATGGAAGGGAGGAGCGCGCAATAAAAATTAACGATGAAAAAAAAAAGCAAGACAGGCGACCTATGCGATAGTATAATACCATATAGAATACTTACCTCAGAAACTGTCGAATGTATTCAGGACCGGTGGCGACTACAACGGGTGTCGCCACCGGTCTTTCAAGAATAGGGCGCCCTATTGTTTGAAGACCGGTGGCTTCGCTGCGTTTCCATGGGAGTTTTCTTTTTTTACTTTTTCCTCGGGTAAGTTTGCTCTTTGCAAGTTTTATTGAATAAATGCACCACCTGTGGCTAATGCTGCACAAAGTCGTAGCGCCATAGGTTAAGAAACCGATTTTTTCGGTCGATTTAAAGAGCCTGGCCGCTATTTGAGACACCCGTTGCTTTATTTCTTCTTGTCTCAGGGCTTAGATTATACTGTTTTACTCTGCTCCACGCTCAGTCTCAGGATTTGCCAAGCGTGTGTTCTGTGAGTTAATTTGTTTTTTTTTTTATATTTAGTTCAAGTTCAAAGAGTTGGTCACGGGTTTCTTTGAGGGTGGGGCGGGAAGGGAAAGTGTTACAAACGTTTGTCTGTTTTTTTTTTTTTTCCTTGTTTTTTTTTTTTTTTTTTTTTTTTTTTTTAGTCAGGGAGGCGCACCATTTTTGGGGTCACAGAAAGCCTTGTAGAAACTCCGCGCCGGAGGCGGGGGCTCCGAGTGGGGGACTTGCGACGAAAGGGTAGGCCGCAGGGAGGGGGCCATGGCATCCGATTTCTCAGGAAGTAACCTTGAAAGGAAGGGGGGTTGGGGCACTCGGATTTCAACTCTGACCTTGGGCTCGGGACGAAGTAGGGGCAAGGAGGAAAGATAAAAAAGACAGAGTGGGAGGGAAAGGATGAGAGGTAACAGCAGGTCACCACAAAAAATGTGGTCCCCTCTACGAGGCCTCAGGGGTGCATCACAACAACCCCGCCTAGGTGGCGCAACCCGCCGTTTGATTTAAGGGTTCAGTCGTGTGCATCCATCTACGCATCCCAGAGCCGAGAGCCACACGGGAGACGTGCGTTTTGCATATGAGAGCGTGAAACCTGTATTTGTAGAATTACCCGAGATTGCGGTGGACGACGGAAAAACGACAGAAAAAAGGAAAGAATGAACTTACACCAGCTCACTTGCGTCCTCACGTTTTGTTCGCTAAACCTGTACGTTTATGTTACCACATTTCGTTACTCACTCCTACAATGGTCCTAGCTGGCCCAACAATATTATTAAAATATATTAAGAAATAAAGAAAAGTGTGTCTCCCTTCGAAGAAAGTTATAATTGATGCTTCGTGACGCTCGCGGCCCAGGACATGGCACTCCAACGGAAAAGGTTACGCATGCCTGGACAAGGCCATCAGCGTGTGACATGGAGCGGCAACAAACCTTACAAACACGAATCCGAGCAGAATATTACGAGCGGATGCTCGCTGGAGATGGAGAACGTTTATGAAAGAGCTCATTTTCGGGTCTTCTACACTTGAACCCAGTAATTTAACGCTAAAGTTGGTTTGGTGCTGTACTCACTACACTACCGTATTAAAACGAAGCATGCCAACGCCGTGAAGAAAACCTGGCCAAAAGCTTCTCCCGACCGTTATGGGAATACGTTAGGTTTTCCGATAATAAACACAAAACAAACTCATATGCATTAAAACCAAATTCGACCGTTATTTCTTTTTTCTTTTTTTTTTTTGTTTGTGAGGCGCAATTATTTACATTGATAAATGTTGCGTGTTGTGCTGGGCGCTTCTCGCCAGTATGCTGAGTGAGCTATGCGAAATAATGATAATAATATTAATAATCATAATATTAATAAGAAGAAGACGAAACAGAAATCAGTGTCTCTGTGCTGACTCTGAGACTTAATAGCCGGCTACTTCACGCAAAAGTCGTGTTAGATTTTGGTTCTGTCTAAGAATTAAAAAGTCGCAACCAATAAGTGGGACTGTATCGCAGGAGTCAGTACAGTGAAGAAAAAATAAATAAAAAATTCTTCGATAGACCGCCACAGGCACACAAAAAAAAAAAAATATTTTCTAACTTCTGTGTTTTGCCACATTTATTTTAGAAATTTTAGTAAGTTTGTCACCTAAAAGCATCTTCCTACGTTGAAATATACATTTATTAATCGATTTTGTTGCGTGCGTGCGTGCGTGTGTGCGTGTGAAACTGTAAACCAATTTTCCGCTGAAATTTTAACCGTACTATTCAAAGAGCTGTAAAAAAGAGAGGTGCTCCATATTTTTTTCTTACTTCACGCTTTTGCCTTTTTTTTTTATTTCATGCACCGACTTTTATTGTTTATCCCAGCTGCAGCAGATTCCTTCAATCTGTAGCTCGCCGCCGCAAGCTTGCTAATTGATAACTGTTTTTTTTTTTTTTTTTCTTTCAACGCCATTTTTGTTAAGCGACGTGTTTTTACCCCACACCACCGTCAATTTTAGGACTTGACAGAAAAAATATCAGGAAGCCTCCTTGCTTTGGATGTCCTATCCAACGCAAGCAGGCTTCGTGATATATTTTCTGTCTTTGGCATGCACCCGCAACATAAGCTTTCATGTACAATTTTCAGTCCTCCGTCAAACGCACTACACGATCTCTCTCGAGCATCCTGCAGTAATTTACCGCACAGCAAACCGCTTTGGACGATCTTAATTTTTATTAAATCTTTTGACCTCACGCTTTTGGAAAATACAGTCGTGACTGTTAGACGTTTTCATTTTTTTACTGGATATTGTACTGCGTAAATTTTCCCGGGAGTACTGTGTTTTCAGGGTGTATAAATGACGTATAAATGATACGTAATTTATTCAATCGAATTTATGCTATTTAAATTAACTAAGCTAGAAAAAAAATGCCTGTTTGTGACTAGATGTATTTTTAACAATTGGCTGCCTGGTATAAATATTTCTTACTTGATTATTGTTTGCTAGAAATAAAAAAAAAATAGCTGCGTATGGAAAGCATAAACTAATAAGCAAACGGTAAGTGTAATTTATTTTCCGGATTATTTTTGTGAAAAGTGTTTAATTTAAATCATCGTAGCAAAACAGGTGCAATATAAATCACGATTTAAATCTCTATTTAAAGATTTCTTTAAATCATGACGTGAATATCGATTTAAGCAACGATTTAAATCACGATTTAAACCCTGATGTCACTCACGATTTAAATCATGAATTTAATCACGATTTAAATCATGAATTTAATCACGATTTAAATCATGAATTTAATCACGATTTAAATCATGGTTTTAGTCACGATTTAAATCACGATTTAAACGATTATTTCAATCACGATTTAAACATTTCAATCAAGATTTAAACAATAATCTAAGTAAATATATAAACCATCTTGATTTTTTCTTTCTACTCTAGTTTCAGTGTGTGTCTCCCCCCTTGCAGTAATATCCGTTGGGCGAATGGCATAAAATTAAATGCATGAACAGTAATATCCGAAATAGCAAAAATTAACGAAAAAAAGGTGAATAATTTTTCAGCGTAAATTGCGAAATTCATGTACACGTGTGTACGTACGACGTGTGCGAAAGGTGACCGAATCCGACCAAGCACCAGACAATCGCGACGTCGCCAATCGCGGCGAGTCAACCTGGCCGAAGCAAACGAAACGTACTACGCACGACATGGCGCCCGCGACGGGTCGTTCGACGCGAGTTCGCCGAATCCGACCGGACGCCGGTGGTCCGCATCCCGAAATGCATGGCTTCACCGACGGCTTTATCGTCGCTGCGAATTCGATCGGCGAAGTTTATGCTCAATGCCGTGTAAATTACTATATTCTTTCTGGTATCTGAATCTCTGGTTTTGCTTATGTAGTGTTCGCTGCACTGGCCAGTTCTGAATCAAAATTTATTTTTACTTATTTAGTTTAATTCGTGAGCTACTTCAGAATGTTTATTATTTTATACCTAATTAACTTATGTTCGTATACAGTACCGCGTCTTTTTGATCGCACGTACCAGAAAGAGAAGAAAACCCAGCATCAGATACACCAATGACGATAATGTCAATAAACAGGCGAGCTGGTATAGGTTCTACATACTCAAACCCGGAGACGACGGCAATAAAGGGACAGGAGACGGCATGTCTGTCCGTCGTCTTTCGTTTTAACTTCTATTTTTAACCTCGGAAAGTTTTCACAAACTTCCCGAAGCAAGAAAACGCAATAAAAATATCGGTCACCGATGGCGTAGTGAAGAATCTTTGTGTCGAAATGATGCTAGCGACAAATATATGCCCGCATAATAAAATAAAATCACAAAAAAAAAATCTAAAAAAAAATTTGCCGTGACCAGGATTCGAACCTGGGTTATTGCGGCCACAACGCAAGGTACTAACCACTATACGATCACGGCTACCCACCGGGCGAAGGGAGACCGTTTTAAAACAAATTATATCTGAACGCTTAATATTTCCGCTAGAAAGTGTTCTGCGTATTTTACATTAATTTCTAGTCATCATACTTCCCGAGATAACGAAGAGCCAAGAAACGCTTGGCATACACGTGGCTCGAACAACTTCGCAACGAACATCCACACACAAGCGGCAAACGTAAATATCGCGTTCGCCGTTTCACTGATTTTAACGTTCCACTTCCGTGCCGGTGGCAGAGTTGGTCGGTGTAGATGTGTAGATAAAACCGCAAATTCGGGCTCCGCGTGACCACGCGCTGAAAGCCTAAACGGTGGTGTTTCTGAAGCAAGAGCGGGTAACGACTGCTTTTGTTATGCGGTCACGTCCTGACGCAAACTTCGACGGCGCTGTTCGCACTGTGCTAACACACAAATAAGTCGTTAATTGGCTATGCTGTAATCACATTTTCGTCTTTTAATAATAATGACTGAACTAAAGCGTTAAGTGCAGTATAATAAAGAATAATTAGATGAAGAAGCATTTGGCGAATAGCTTCTGCGCAAGAAACCCTGTACGTATTACGAAGCGGAAGATCCTCAGACGTGAGCGGGCATCGTCGGACGGAAAGGTATTCAAGGATCGAACTAGTAGAAAAATGCACTTACTCTCTCCACTCTACCATTACAAGGACAATTTTAGATATATATTCGATTTCTCAATGTTGATATGTTCACCAGCTCTTAATTCACCTTTGCATCACGTTCACGTAATGAATAGTACTTGGCATAAACCATGATTTATTTAGACAGTAATTCATGCATCTCTCAAGGTGTATCCGTGCCTTCCAATCATTGGGCAGTGGATAATTGAGCTCCTTTACACTGAAGAAAAAAGGTGACCACTCCTTGAATGATGGGAGTCGGCATTTGTCCAGAACTTGCACGACGAAAGGTTCCATAACTTACGTCAAAAAATATGTTAAGCATTACCCTGTTCTCATGTGGTACGCCCAAACACTAGTGCCATAGAAGAGGTTCGTTAATGGTAATAACCACGGCAGTGCATTTTTAAATCCTCGGTATTCATGGCCATGTACCCACTCTCTGATGTCTTTGTCGCTTTTTTTACTGGCAAACGCCCTGTCCAAAATACTATGAAGTCATGCAGCTATGATGAATCCCCTTTAGTTAGTGGGCATCAGTGTTGCAGAATGGGCACCCCCATTTCATTCCAATGCGGATTGCAAGCTCGTCTGCCTCGTGCACGGGGGTTGCAATGATGTCACAACGCCGAGCTCTTATTGGCTGATTTAAAAAAATAGTGGGTAGACCTCAAGGCATCTAGCATTGAGGTCTACCGACTATACTTTCAATCGAAGCCAATCGGAGCTCGGCGTCATTCTGACGTCACCGCAACTCCTACGCAAGAAGCAGACGACTTGGTTTCCGCATTTCATTTCGGGGAATGAGAGTTTCGGACAATTCCATTCCTTTCAACTCCTCGGAATGGAGACACTGGGCCCATTCCCACTCCTGGAATGGCTGAACTTCACCATTCCGTTCCTTTAGTTCCCAAAGGTGAAAAAAGGGCCATTGACAGCCACATTGTGGTCGCACAAACAGCTTCGTGGCAACCTGTTGTTGCCACGAAGTCAGACATTGATCGTGCAATGAATCGTAAAAGGCTTGCGAGTCCCAACAGAGATCAAAAACGGACCGTGTATACACTGCACAGATACATGGTTGGCGTGCTGTTTGTTTATAAGGCCTTAAACATGTCTGGTTTGTGCGTGGCACAAGAAAAGACCGTCTTACTTTCTGCTTCGATTACTTCGCAACAGCACCGCTAGTGCGCTCTTAGAAGGATAGGTATACGGCACCAGCACAAGGAACTGTACCACCATATTATGGAACCTGTCTTAAAACATAAACTTTTATGTTTGCTGTATATTCAATAAATGTTTTTTTATTCGTGTTCCACGCAAACACTAGAAGATGGGCTGGGTTAAAAGCAGGGAGTCAAACCGGTCATTATTCCGGTTCGATTCGGGTTCGGTTGCCTTCCATTTTGTTCCGGTTCGGTTCTGGTTTAGGGACGCTTTTGAATTAACGGTTCGGTTACAGATTCCATCAAGCGCAAAGCAGTACAACCCGGCTCTTAAAATAAAAGTCCACAGCTCCCAGTCGTTAAGAAAAAGGTAAGTTTAGCACGGCGTCACCTTCATTAAAATAAATTAGGTCATCAAAAGCCGTGCTGCGAAAACGAGAACAGCAAAACAAATATATGCTTAATTTTGTTTTGTAATCTTGATTTTCGAACGGAAACACCAATCAATGAGAATTACGTGGTTATACAGGCACTTGGAAACAGTATCAAAGTACAATACTCGCATGTGAAGTCAATCGGACAGTACGCACAGTGACGGTAGCACGCACCATACTCGCGAGCTACGCACAAAACAAATTAGCCGTCAGTTGTTCAGATAGGAGTTTAGACTGCCAGAGTATGGCAACGCTGTAACCACTGTACATACTCATCCAGAGGTCATCCAGATTGAGACAAGCCACACTGCACGCCCTAACGACTTGCTTGAACGACCGAGTCGAAGAGAAGAAAGACGGCGAGTGCCGCTGCTTCTAGAAAACGCACACACACAAAAAAAAATTCCTCGAGCAGCGTCGGCTCTGAGCGACTGGGATCCCGGCGACCAACACCGCAGCGTCGCGCTCGTTGAGGCTTCGCCTCTTGTTGCCTCCAAATTCCACTGCTGCGGAACAAACGCGCCGACAGCCGTCAACTTTTGTTTTTATTTTGATGTTTATGTTCACTTTCTCCTTTCTCAATATTGCTTAGAAGCAACAGAAGAAACGCACACACAGCTCTTTGCCCACTCGGCACAGTCAGATGTACTCCGATTAACCTTACCTTATGCCGCGATGGATGCTACGAGGTCGTAGCTTGTCTTACAACTTCGCTCTCCCCGTCGCTCCGCCTAACCGGAAGGGCATGCGATGCCCTCCAAGCTACAAATTGGCTCCGGTGGCTCGTAGCGTTTTTAGCAGTTCATTGTAAGCCGAAACGAGCTATAGAAGTGTACGCCTCCACACCGACACCAATTTGTGTTGCACATAGACAAGAAATGTACTTGTTTCATTATTAGATGTGAAGAAGTATACTTATTCGTTTCCTTACTACTGAGCTGTTTCCATGTCGTTGTAGCCCTTTGTTTAGGCAAATCTGAGCTGCTGATGCAACCGTCAAGAATATTTATGACTTCGCACTGCTACCCCCAAGAAGGTGGTGCGGCTTACATTTTAGTATTACGCCGAACCATTTCCAATGAACTGGTAACCGCCACACGGGATTGCGGTTCCGTTCCGCTTCAATATAGAATGTTTGATATCGGTTACTTTTGTTCCGGTTCAGTTAAAAATAATGCTTTTGCTCCGGTGTTCGGTTTGATACCCTGGTTAAATGCTGCATGCTAATCACGCATGATTACAACAGTCGCTTTGTCGCATCTCGCAGTGCCAGGAACGACACCTTGTCTGTCTACCGTTTGGTTGCCTCACCGAAAGTGCGCCATTTTCATCCTCGAAGGAGCGTAAGCCAGTGAGATAATGAAGGCGTTAGTCACCTCCAGTGCAATGATGCTGTTTCAAGAGCCCCTTACCATGTGACAGCGAATTGCACCATCAGCCCGTAGGCCCTAGATGAAAATCGACACAGCTCGCATAAGAATAGGGATGCCGCAAACTTTTTTCGAACCGAAGGTTCGATGATCGAATCAAGCGATTTGAAAAATTTTAAAGATTTCGAACTTTCTATATTGAGAAATTAGATGGAAGTCGAATTTTCGAACTTGTTAAGAAGTTCGACGCTTTTCAATATTGTGAAGTTTGCACATTCAGAAATGCAATGTTTTCGAACCTTCGAACTTATTACGCTAAAAATTTTTGCTCCTTTTCAAACTTTCGAATTTATTAAAGGGGCCCTGCAATGACTTTTTTACTGGTTTTTAATTTGCACCGAACCTGTGCGCACTGAACGTAGTAACTTAATGAAACTTTTCTTTTCTCAAATTTCGCTTTATTTTAAAAGTTATAGGCAAATTAGAATTACAAAAACAAGCAAAAAATAACCTCCTTCATGACGTCGTAGGTCCTGGCTTGAGTGGCCGTGAACTAGAGGAAGGGTAGTGGGCTCATCGAGCGTTCACGGCTGCCGCACTCCGTATCGACGGCTCGAGAGGGCGCCACTAAAGCATGTTTTGGATAGGCTGTATGAAGCAGGCGACCAGGGCGGCTCGCATTGCATTTGCTGCGCGATTAAAGACTAATTCGGCATGACACTTCATCGGCCACAAACGACAGCAAACACGGGGTAAAGATCAGTTCAGAACGGGAGCCACTTCGCGCTGCCATACCACCAAATGGCCAAATCGCCAACCAAGCCCGCGCCGAAGGCCTTCGGAACGCTCGGAAGCGGTCGGATGCTCGAGCCGGTATACGATCACAGCGCTGCCGCGTACACCCGGGATTTTTCTACGCTTGCCGTTCGTCGGGGCCTCATCCTACTAGCCCTTTCTATACTCTGTTTCACCTTATGATGTACCGCAGGAAAGGCTACAAGCGCGAGCTCCTTGCTCTGGGGCACATCTCGGCGGCACAAGCTCGCGTGACTAAAGAGCAGCTGCCAAAGCTATGAGCTCGCGCTTCTAGCCTTCGCTGCGGTACAACATAAGGTGAAACGAAGTATAGTATGCGCCGTTTTTTCCGCCGCTTGGTGGCGGGTACGTCGACGGATCATTTCTTGTTTCCGTACTTTACAAACTGCATTTGTTTCCTTTCTGATCTAAAATACTGAACAAAAACTAGTTTCATACATAATTGAAACGGTTCGCGACACTTTTATTTTGTATCTCGACTAAAAAAAAGCTTTTAGCGGCTCTGACCAGTAGTAAGCCCAGGACCAAAGACGTCACATTTCGCGCGCTTTCGGCAACGTGGGTCGCCCTCGTAGGCAGAGGAGGTTTCCGCGTCGTCCGGTTAAAATATGACGCACTGATATTTAGTTACTCTCTCCATGCCCGCTGGCTTTCCCGAACCCCAAGAGACGTGGAAACCGCAAAAAAAGGCAGACGCTTAAATATGATTGCAGGGCCCCTTTAAGCTGCAAAATTCGATGCTTGTGGAACTTTCGAACTTGATAGACTAAAAAATTCGATTATTTTAGAACTTTTGAATTTCTTGCACTAAAAAGTTCGAAGCTTTTCGAACTTCCTACTGCTAGGAAATTCAATAATTTTTTGAATTTTCGAACTTATTTATCTAGAGAATTCGAAAAGTTTCGAACTTTTGAATCCTGAAAAATCAAAAGTTCTACAAACTTTTAGGGTAAAAGTTCGAAGTTCGTCGAACTTCAAAAGACCGGCGGGCAGTTTCATTTGGATTCAAGCAATGAAGTACATGGCTAACTTTTGTTTTCAGAATTTTTACATGCGGTGCCGCATTCCTTGCGAAAGACAATGCTGTTTATTTCAATGTTTTGGCATGCTTAGTTTTAAAGAAATAAATTCCCGAAGGAGCGAGGAAGGACGGCGGGTTTTTGACAATCGTCATTTGTGCCATATTTGAAGCGCGCTATAGCCGAAGCTTTTTCGGTAGAGGTGTTAAAAACTTTTAAAAAATGATCTATGTATATCCGAGGTAAGTGTCGTCTTAAGATATGATTATTGTTATTCAAGATGAGTGGGCAATTATGCCCTATGGGCAATTGTGCCCTAAACCTGGTAATCTTTTTCGTCTGAATTGTTTGAGGTATCGCATTTAAATTAACACTACAGACAGTACATATCATTGCCATCTGCAGAATACAAAATAATGTATTTATTGTTTTTGCAGGTTGAGGATTAAATTAACTCACGGGGGAAGATTTCTAATATTGTTCAAATTCAGCACGTCATTAAAAAAAAGCCTCTTTTTTTCTCTCGTTTAGGTTTCTGGGACTTGTTTCTTTTAGCCTGTACACATTTTGGTAGGAGAAACTTGTTTCGAAGTTCTGGGCCTCTGAATATGCAAAAATACAACAATTTCGGCGGGATCTTGATAGTTTTTTTTTTCTCCAGCTTTTCATCCCCGCATCTATTGTTAAGTTTTTTTTTTTTTTTTTTTTTTTTTAACTTAATGGCACAGTTATTTAGGTTGAAAAGACATCGCGTTGAACTTCCGAACCACTAAGCATGTGACGAGTAGAGCCTTCCAACGAGTTTCCAACAATGACCATCTACGCAATCTTTTATGCAGTGAAGAGCGACAGTAGCTATGTATATGCATAAATAATTTCAGATTAAAATAAGCTCGATTACGCCCTCTTTCCTCGTATTGTTTTGAACAGTTCGAAATATCTGGGGGGAGGACTCGAACCCCCCCCCCCCCTCTTTTGTTCCGTATTTCCTCTTCCGACGCCACTGGTATGGTAGAACGCTGCTCGACCTCGAGTTGTGTCGGCTTCTGTGCTTTTTGCTCGGCGTTTCTTCCGTCTCGGAAAATGAACCTCCAGAGCAATTACGAACTAAACTTACTATATGCCAGCGTCACTTGGGCGTCGTTCGATCGGATTACTACCAGCGTGAAGGGAATAGGGAGGCAGTTTGCCAGATCGCTTCAAAGTTTTTCTGAGCCTCAACCACCTGCCTGCCCCTGGCCGTTTCGAACTGGATGAGTATCGCAAAACAGTGCGTTCGTGTGATCACTACTGCGTGATGCACGCTAAAGACCCCCCCCCCCCCCCCCGGTTTGGCGGTCACAATTATTGCTATATGGTCACATGTCACTCTGCACTGGCAAATATTCCAGTACATCCGGGACACAAGTCGTCTCATGTAATTGCCTGACCAACTTCGCGCAGTCTAAATATCACACCCGAACTTTTCTAAACCTGACTTCGTGAAAACGTTATTTCAAACTGAAAACTGTGGAGGAACATGAAAACCGGACTTCGAACTTTGCGCATTTGGACTTGAAAGAAAGTCGAAATCTTCAAGGTTTTTTTTTTTCAAATTTAGCCCTAAAAGGGAATCGAAACCTTCGAACTTTATGTAGAAAGAAATTCAACATCTTCGAATTTTTTGAACTTCATGTCTATAAAAATTCGAACGTTCAAACTTCAACAGAATGTTAAAGGGGCTATGCAACAATTTTTTTACTTTGCGCAAATACCGCTTAGAACGGATCCCTGACGTTAATGACCTATGAAACACGCTTTCGTTTTTCACCCGACGCATTAGAAGTCCCAGAAAAAAATTAAAAAACAACGAGCAGCGTTCACGCCCTCAACTCGCAGCCAGAACAAGCGGCCACGTGATCTGGAGCCGATTATATGCCGCCAATGTTGATCATAGCCACGCGCTGGGGTTGGCAAAGCACAGGACACGCGCTGAGTTCCAGACATTGTTATGGCTCGGCTATTGTCGTCGTTGCAGCGATTGGACACGGGCCACTACTCGAATGCTTCTCGAGCTATCAATTATCACGAGCCTAAATCGAGTGCCCACGCAATGCTCGGGTCCAATCTATGAACCGCATTCAAATATCGTCATACGGGTGTACTGCGATCCCCGCGTTACGTCATCGAATTTTGCAAGGGAGAGATTGAATGAAAATGATCGCTTTTGTCCTTGAAATTACACCGCAACAAAGGAGTTTCTTGGCCAGTGGCATTGCATGCGAGTATCCTTGAGTCCCACTAGTGCCAGTAAGCTCGTGTAAAGTGAAAAACATTCCAATTGAATATCGTTGCACAGCTCCTTTAAGTTGGGCTAGTTGGTTGTTCATGACTGGAAGGAAGCGCCGAAAGACGGGGACAAAAGAAGTAGGTACCTACTTCTTTTGTCCCAGTCTTTCGGCGCTTTCTTCCATTCAAACTTTAAGTCTTAAGAAATTCGAAATCTTCGAACCTAAGATTCAAAGAAATTCTAAATCTTCGAATTTTTGAACTTCAGATCTAAAGAAATTCAAAATTTGCAAATCTCAAGCTAGGAAAGTTCGAAATCTTTGAATTTCTCGAACCTCAAGTAAAAAAATATTCAAAATAATCGAACCCAAACTTTTAGAAACCGTGAAAGCTTCGAACGTTTCGAATTCGAAACTCCATGGTGGTCTAAAGTTGCAAACGTTTTGAATTTGAACCTTGGTACGGTCGAAAATATCGAAATCTTTCGAATTCGAACCTCAGTTCGGTTCGAAAATATCAAAACCTTTCGAATTCAAACCTAGAGTGATTCGTGACATCCCTACATAAGAACAGAGCCCATTATATGCCCACTTCATTCCGGGCAAAAGGGATCCAATTCCATTCCTATTCCATTCCACCCAGTGCTGCTACCATTCCATTCCCATTCCATTCCGAGGCCGCGGAAATGCGGAATGATTCCGAAATCATTCCAACTCCGGAGTGGCAACTGTGCAACACTGGTGGGCATAATTTCTCAAAAGCATTCTCTTTTTTCTAAATATAACCACTTATTAAAAGGAGTCAGGGTTTTGTAACGCTTGCTCTATCTAAGATACAGTTCCTGAAATGACAAGTCACTTTTGAACAGGAGTTAAAAACTACTCACACAGGCGAGCATTCAATACTACTGCACCAAGAGCAGTGCATACCAAAGAAGCCAAAACTCCAATTCCAGAAGCATAGGTATGTACACATTTTATTAACAAAAATCTCTCTGCTTTGTACTGTGGCATGTCGCAAAGCAAGCACATCGTCTTCATCACTGGGTGCAACTGTACATCTGGCAACTACTGGCACCGTTCAGTGCGTGTCACATGTCCAAAATAATAAGCCTTGCTTACAAGAATCTAACGAAAACAGGGTTGCGATTGATACAACTATGTTGTTCTATACATTGAATCAGGTGCCACCGACAGGTACATAGCACGATAGAATGTTTAAGCTGCCTCATGCAAAGCACCCCCTTAGGCGAGTACCCCAAACAGCAGACAAGAACTGCAAAGCAGCGAACATAAAGGATTAAATTATATAACAGGTACTACATTTTCGTATCCGGTATCACAAACAAAAATAAGAAATAAGAAAACAATAGAATATATTAGCTAGCCCCCCCACGCCTTCAACACCAAAAAAAAAACAAAAAAACTTTACCTTAACCCCTTAAACTACGTGCACAAGCAGAGTTAGCAATGAAACACAGATAGGTGAAGTTGGCCAGGAAAAAAACAAAACAAAAAAACATGCCACAGTGCACTTTCCATTCACACACCCCTACGTTGTAATCCAATTCCCCCATCACACAGATGCTTTCACAAAAAAATATCCGAAATAAAATAAAAGATCCACTCTACACATCCAACTTTCCATCAATGAAAAAAAAACACAACAATTCTGAGGAATTTATGGCGATCTTATGCCCGTCAACAAGTCAAAGCATCATTTTCATTTCCTTGCTGGATTAGAACAGAGACCAAATGCAGAAGTTGCTCATCACAGGATACCGTCGTTTGCCTCTTCAACCCGTTCACATTGCTCTGACGCGGGCACCAAGCTGTGCTTCGCACATTTGCCCAGGCTTCCAAGGGTGCAGCTCCACAGTGGCCATAGAACTTTACTAAGACAGAAAGGTAGAGGCAGTTACAAAATATCACTCCGAGGTAGTTGCCTCTAACTTTTATGAAAGCATGAAAAAAGCAGAAGGTAGCAGGTAAAGCTGGATAAACAAAAAAAGGACCAATTTTTGTACGGAAGTGTTGAAAATGCCGTGACGCACGGAGGGAACTTCAGTCTTTCTGCACATGCGAGATCCTCACTGCTGCTCTGCGCACGAAGAGTAAAGGGCGACACGAGCAATCTCCAGCACTGCCGCCTAGCGTTCTTAGATCGATTGGTCGGCAAGCTCCACGGGAGAGCGTCGTTTCAAAACGGTTCATCTCTGGTGCCTGCACGCGAATAGGTACGGACAGATGGCAATCCTAGGGCCACCAGCGGCATGGCATCAAGCACATGGGCAATGAAGAGGACCGCCTTTGAATGACACCCGCTTTTGTGCAAACTTTACGTTCACCATGAAAACAAGAATAGAATTGCTCTCAACAGCTCCAACGTTCTACAAGTTCTGACCCTTCCGTCTATATGGGCTTGGCTGATAGCGTAGCGGGCGCAGCCGACCAGACGCACCACGAAAAGGCGCCAGGCGTTCTGGGAGCTTGACGATTGACTTCGATTAGTAACGTTGCTGCCGCCTGCCACCCGCAGACTAAAGTTATGGTGGTGTCACATGTGCGCTTAAAGCTCCGACTTCGTGCACTTAAACTGCACAGTTTGACGATATTCCCTTTCATATTGCTGTCTCTGTACACCGGGCGCCTAAAAAAGCCCAAACGAACTTGGACCACAGTGATGCTGCACCCTCGACCCGCCCTCGCAGCCGTTTTAAATTACCCCCCACCCTCCATGGCGTCACTTTATGTCCTTGGGGGTCTGCTCGTCGCCCCGGTCCCGGAAGAACCCCGCCTGCGTCCGGCACTCCCGCACCGTCACCGTCACCAGGTTGGCCGTCACGTCCGTGATGAAGATCTGGTCCACCACCGGACTCTGCTTCTGCCAGAAGTCCGGGATGGCCGCCAGCGGAGCCGACGGAACCTCCGGCTCGCTCGGCAGTGCCACGTTGAGACTTTTGGGCTGCAGCAGGGAGGCCGCCGGCGGAAGCGGCGCCGTCCCGTTCACCGCCTTCGTCGGGACGTTGGCCGGCGGCGCGTTTGCCGTGTGCGCCACGCCGTGGTTCTCCTGGTCGCTGTGGTTGGCGGCGCCGTGCGGCGACGCCGGCTTGCCGTTGACGAGCGGCGGCGGAGGCTGCGGAGTCGCCGCCGCAGCGACTGCGACGGGCGGCGCGCCATTGGGCGGGGTTGCCATGGAGACCGGCGGAGACGGCAGGTGAGGCGGCCTCGCGATTCTGGCCGCGGTCGCGGCTCCATGGTGACCCGTTCCCAGGCGCGCCGCCACTGGCGGCACCGCCAGGTGGGAATGACCGTGGTGGTGATTGGACGGCGGCTGCGACGCGACGCTCGCGATTGGGGGCCGCGGCGTGATCGGCTTGAACGACGTCGGCGGCCGCGCCGTGCTCCCGGGAGCGGTGGGCCGCACAGTTGCGGGAGACCCATTTACGAACGGAGGCACGGGTGCCGCGTGGCGCTGCACAGCCTCGAATTTCGGAGCCGGCTTCTGCACCTTGTTCGGCGGCTGACCGATTGCAGCGGCTGGCTGATACTGCGGCACGGGCGCTGATCCCAGAAGCGGCTTCGGAGTGTCCGCTTTCCGCTTCCCCCCCGGCGTGCCCTCCAGCTTTCGCGGCGGCTCTGCGGAAGCCGACGGAGCCGGTCGTGGGGCGACTGGCTGTTCCGCCGCCAGCTTCGGCATCGCGGTTTTCGCCGGCTCCGGCTGCTTCGGGGCAGCCACGGTCTCGGACCTCGCAACGTCCGGAACCGTCGGCTTGACGTTTCTTGGCGGATCCTTCTTCTCTTTCTCCGACGGACTGTGAGTGGACTTGGAATCCGCGGTGGTTGCCGGAGGGACCGGGGGCTTCGACGGGGGACTGGCCGCCTTTGGCTCGGACTGTGGATGGGAGTGGGTCGCAGCCGCGGAGGACTGCGGCGTTTTGGGCGGCGACGTCGCGGGGGACGCTACCCTCGCCGCCACGTCCCGTTCCTCCGCGGGCGAGGGACGCGGAGAGGAGATTGGATGCAGACTCCGGGAGGGCGACGGCGTAGGAGCTGAGTCCGATGGAGTGCCCTTCGAGTGGGGCGTGCCCGCGCCGTCGTTGGAGGTGTCATCCTCGCTCTTGGCCTTGCTGGAGTCGTGCTTGGCATCTTGAGACTCAGCCTGGCCCTGCGAGAGGTCAGAGAAGAAGACGACACACTGAGCATGGTGCGCCCGTGGCCACGTGACAAAAGGGATGCCCGTGGAGCCGAGACAAAAAAAGCAAGCCGCCCGACGTAGGGAGTCTCACGAGAACGTACGAGCGATACAATCTGCATCTTACAATTGACGGCGGGGGCCACTACCCCACAAAAATTCCAACTAACGAGTCGCCAAAAGACCACCCTTCTCTTGCCGAGCGACTTGTAAAAAAACAACAAAAAAAAAGAAAGAATGCAGAAAGAATTGTTTTTGTTTTCCTCCACTGCACACATGACTAACAAGGCTATGTACGCCTGCCACATATCAGGTTAAAAGAAAATCTGTCTGAGTTCGAAATAAGGTGCCTTAGAACAAACAATTGAGCCACACTCTGAATCTGCAGCAGTGAAAACAAACTTCTTAACTGGAACTGCAGTCCAACAGGTACAAAAAAAAACAAAAAAAACAAACAGTGCAGGTACCCAAACTTGATTCAAAGTAAAGTTTTGTTGCCCTCGCAAGGTACAAGAAGTTGGGAAAGTGATCAAGCCAAGACAAGTAGAAGCACATGCCAACCATGCAATGGCAATTCCCGGGATAGCGGCGTCCCACATCCCCACTAAATTTGCGAGCGCAATTTTTTGTATACAGTGCAACCCACTTACAACGATACCACATATTACGATGTACCGCTTAGAACGATCAGTTTCTAGAGTTTCTAGACTGGAAATGATCAGTTTCTAGTCCAGATACGATAATCGGTTATAACGACTGAAATTTCCAGATTTCTCATTATCGTTATAAGTGGGCTGCACTGTAGGGCGACACAACAGCATGCCGCAAGCTGTTTTGAGGATGCAGCAAGGTTAACGACGATTGCCAGCAATTAGTCACTCCTCGGCATGAGAATAGACCCTTTTTCAAAAGCGTGCGCCACCTAGTAGCCGCTGCACTAGTTATCCAATTCCACCATTGTCCGGGCACATAAGCCGAGCATATATTTGACACGAGGGTTGGGTCAGTGCTCGCACGCAAAATGTGTGCCGCACCAGTGTATGGCGACGACTCAGATACAATCGCATGCTTCACGCCAAGAAATGGGGATCACCGACGTTGCTCTATGGACTTTTGAAAAAGGGTCTATCGTGAGAGTCAAATTTGGGGTCTTTGCACGCCAAACCGACGAAGGGCGTCTGGCACGCACCAGCGAATTGACTAAGCATTACGTTCAACCACCAGATGTTTTCACGGGCAACCGAAATCTTGCCCTCTTTGCAGCAACCCTTCGTCAGACTGCGGGCACCCTGGCCGGCACTGAACCCGCCACTTCGGATCTGCAGCTGGCGCTTTTTAAGCCGGCTGCTTTTTAAGCCACCGAAGTGGGCTAAATCGTGAGGCAGCGTGGGCGGACACCAACGTTCACGTGTTGCTCTCATATTTACACAGATCCAAAATGTTATTCGGGAGAAGAGATTTCTTTTAACTGCGCAATAAAAGCTGCAACTGCATTTCGGGTTCGATGGAAGTGCACGATGCTCGTGTTTCGAGTTGCAGGAAATAAACACGATTCTCAAACTAAAAAGGGTACGCCAATTAAAAAAAAAAAAAACTCGGCATTTAAAATTTTTATTTTTTATTGAATGGCAGAGCCCAGGAACTTATCTGGTCCTGGCACTGAAGCAACAAGGTGCTGCAAAAGCCCACAAACCTCGTGAAGAATAATGCACATACTAGGGACGTTTGACACATTGATACGCATCAGCGGACTGCTCAGACGTAAAATACTGCTTAAAGTGGGAGAACGTTTGGGGGAACGGTGGCCGAGGGGGCTGGCGCTCACCAGCTCGGAGCACGTGGAGCGAAAGCTCGCGCTGCAGAACCCAGGGTTCAATCCCCACCCCTGCCCGTTTCAATCTGGATAAGCATCGTACCGGCGTGCGGTTACGTATCACTACTGCGTGGTGCGTGTTAAAAACCCCAGGCTAGCGGTTGTACCGCACTGGCTAAATTGCTCATCTACAGCTGAGACACCAGACGCCACTGAGGCAAACTAACTTCAGGCTGTAAAAATATACACAGAACAACTTGCTTTTGGGAGAACACTTTGTTTAGCTGCCTGAATGGTCGAGGGAATTTGGGAACTCGCAGAACCTCCTTGGGAATTTTTGGAGGTTCCAAGGAACCAGGCCTAAAAACTTATAGTCTCAAGGGTTAAAATTCGGCCAAATCAAGGTCGAAGATATTGCCAGCCTAGTTGGATTTGATGTGTCCAAAGATTGCTGGGACATGGATGTGACATGTTAAGAGTTCAGGAGAAACTCGTCCCACCCCTTTCCACACGAGCAGAGCGAACGCCAAAGAGGAGGTCGTCTCCTCTCCAATGTCTGCTCCACCAAAATGAAAAGGGGTGCAAGGAGTTTCTCCTGAAGTCTTAACATGTTACCGACTATAGAGTCTCTGAAAGGGACAATGACTTCACCACAAATTTGGGGGTGAAGGGAGACTCAGCAAAAACAACATCTCTAGAATTTCCAGCGGCCGCACAAGCCCGGGGCCAGTCTGCCGGCGAATGCGGTATCTCTGCTGGCAGTTAAAACCGCCGCAGGAGGAGATAAGCACTTAAATGGAAAACTGAAAGTTAGAGTAAACATTAAAAATAACCTAAGGTAGATAAATACATTCCACTTTATTTGTAAATCTATAATTCAGCTAATTATGACACTGCACAATAATTGGGACCCAGAAAACTAACCAGGGGTAACTCAAATTGCATGGAAACCTGCACATGTTCCGTCAGGTCAGAAGACTAACGAGAATGATAGAACTGATGCTGACCATAAGCTATAGATACAACGCAGTACACCAAGCACAATATACACGGGAACGCAAAGGAATTTTAACATCCGTAGTACACAGATTTGAAACTGGACTAAGAATGGTGATGCTGGTAATGACAATGTTTAATTAGAGGGGCCATGAAACGAGTTTTCAACTTTTTTTCCTTCTTAGCTTTCCTCCTCAGCTCACAAATCGTGCAGCGTACCAAACAGCTCAAGAAGAGGGAAAGGAGGAACTCCCCTCTTGCTCGAACCCTCGTTTGCGTACCCGGACACCGCCATTCTTCCCCTAAAAGATCATTCCGTCGCTCAAAATATGGACAAAAGTTGCTTTTTCCACTCCGTTCACCCCTAAGCTGACAGTGATGTGGAAGCTATGTGCTCGTTGGGCCAGCCACACTTTTTCCACCTGATGACGCTCCCTCACGCATACCTATGCGCAGAGAATGGGGTTAGGTGATGATAGGGAGGCGGCCGATCGGTCCGGCAAGCGCGTAGCTCCCACCGCACTGTCAGCTTAGGGGTCAAAGGAATAAGTGAGGTCGGTTTGGGTACTGTGGATGTATCACAGTGAAAAGCAGAGAGCTTTCGAAGGGAAGAAGGTATGAAATAGTCTGCTGTTTTCAAACTTTCATACCGAAAACTGGCTTTTGACTTTCTACCATCTTTCTCTTGGCCCACTAAATAGTACGCTATTAGTAAAATCCAAATCTAAATTCATTTATCCCAGCCCAAAATTTGTACTATGGCACTTTAATATTATGACAAGGGGACAAACCTAACAAAAAGCAGGCTTCCCTCGCTTCACAGCGACAGCTGTTAGTGGCCCGTTTTTGAAGGCCGGACCGTAAACGCCGTCAGTTTCTTTTGTCTTTTTGAAGGCCGGACCGTAAACGCCGTCAGTTTCCTTGCTAAATTTAGTGGAAAAATTGATGTTGCGTGACCTATGCACCAATTCAGTTTCCTCACTAAATTTGGCGGGAAAATTGGGGTCATGTGACCCGACGTCACAGGACCTATAGAAAAATTCAGGTTCCCCGCTAAATTTAGCGGAAAAATTGATGTCGGATGACCTATGCATCAATTCAGTTTTCTCACTAAATTTGGCGGGAACATTGCTAAACAAATGCAACATCATTTCAACATCAAATCACCGTATGACCCACAATCGGCGCAATGTCAATCAATTGGCATTGTCATATCGCCGCATAAGCAACACAGCTGTCACAGTCTAAACCAGGGGTCTCAAACACACGGCCCTCGACTCTCTAGTAGGCAGCCCGCAAGCATCCCTATCCCGCGGCTGCGAGTCCCCTTTCCCATGCCTCGAGCACCACATGCGCCATAAATAATAGTCTTATGGTGTCGACTTATTTCCACTCAAAAAGAAACTCTGCTGATATAACGTGCTCATGCGTTTTGCATCATTCTGCTTTTCTTTTGGACAGAGTAGTGCTTCGTCTAAATGTTGGCTTCTCATTCTTTTCTCATATAAATCTAGCAGAATGGCAACACCACTACTAAGCTACAAGCGCGAGCTCTTTGCCCAAGGAGGCACCTCGGCTGCTCGAACTCTTTCTCAGCAGGAGAAACTGCCAAAGGGAAAGAAAGCCACGAGCTCGGGCTTCTGGCTGTGAGACAACACCTTTTAAAATAAAAGCAATTCATTATAACGCTGTTAGAAAAAACAAAAAGTTCGACAGAGACACTTAAGACTGCTTACGTTTAGGAATGCGAAAGGATTCCTACATGCAGCGCATTCCTACAAGCAGCGCGCTACGTCTTCCTATCGCACACGTCGCTCCGGCAGTGACATCACGTTCCCCCAGTACGCAGGCGCGGCGAACCCCGCCGGCTCCACGCCTTCCGTGACGATGCACCTGCGTTGCTCTGCATTTCTTTGTGTTTCATTTCGGAGGCGCGTCCGCTTTGACCTTGAGCGCCCCCCGTCGGCTTTCGTGACAAAGCAGCTGCGTTGCTGTGCTTTTCTTTGTTTTATTTCTGGACGCGCGTGCGCTCAGCCAATGGGCATTTAGGTGCCGTTACAGGTAGCCAATGGGACTAGGTGCCGTTTTTTGTGGTTACAGACAACGCCGGCTGCACTCCATGGGACAGTTAATGCTTTCGCATTAAAATGCCAGGAAAGCGAAATCTGCCATATGAAAATATATTTGTATAAGCCTGTTGATCCTAGTGAATTGTGCAACGGGGCAAGGACAGTGTGCTTGCTCTCATTCTATTGAAAAGTGCCAGTAATATGTTGCGGTGGTGTTTTAAATCTTCTTATAACATCAGGTGTGGGCCAAAAGTTATCATATATGCAAATGAAAGCTACAGATGTCAAAACAGTGAGCTTACAAAGCACAAGGACACTCGTAAATCTCTGCGGTGTCGCTGGGACACTCGGTTTCTTTGCAACGTGAAACACCACTGCTGCTTGTTTATATTTGTGTCCCAAGATAAAACAATCCCCCCCTTTCCTCCGCATTGGCCCTCGTCCTTTCAAGGGCGGGCTATGTGGCCCTCACACTCGAATGAGTCTGAGACCCCTGGTCGAAACGCACCACATCAAGCGATTGTCGCATATTTTCTTTTATTTCCTGGTATCTTTGTTTACGCAGTTTGCCCGCGTCATGGCTGCGCGTGCGCTTATTTTTGCACCGGTAGTAGCGGGCCTGCTGCAAGGGAGACGCGGACCGCGCTTCATTGGAAGAACCGCAGTCCACCTCAGGACGAAATTTGCAGAACTGCGAGGGCCAAATTTGACCCGCGGGCAGGGTTTGCTGACCCCTGGTTTAGACGATTTACTTCTCGTTTTCAACAGATTGGTCGCATGATTGGAACTCCGAGAGTAGACCGAGCAAGATGCGACGGCTTCCGCTGTCCAAAGCTGATGATTAGATCATCCTACTAAAGTGCTCATGAAAAAGAAAAGACCCAAGAACAACTTTAATCTTCAGGTTGAGCGTTTAAAGAAAGTGGGTTACTCCTCCTACTTAAAGGGGCGGATGCAACAATTTTTGTACTTTGTGCAAATACCGCTTAAAACGGATCCCTGACGTTAATGACCTATGAAACACACATTCCTTTTTCACCCCACGCAATAGAAGTCCCAGAGAAATATTAAAGAAAAACGAGCAGCGTTCACCCCCTCAACTCGCAGCCAGAACAAGCGGCCACGTGATCTGGAGCCAATTATATGCCGCAAATGTTGATCATAGCCACGCGCTGGGGTTGGCAAAGCACAGGACACGCGCTGAGTTCCAGACATTCTTATGGCTCGGCTATTGTCGTCGTTGCAGCGATTGGACACGGGCCACTACCCGAATGCTTCTCGAGCTAGTAATTATCACGAGCCCAAATCGAGTGCCCACGCAATGCTCGGGTCCAATCTATGAACCGCATTCAAATATCGTCATTGCGGTGTACTGCGATCCCCACGTTACATCATCAAATTTTGCAAAGGAGAGATTGAATGAAAATGATTGATTTTGTCCTTGAAATTACACCGCAACAAGGGAGTTTCTTGGCGAGTGGCGTTACGTGTGAGTATCCTTGAGTCCCAGGTGTGCCAGTAAGCTCGTGTAAAGTGAAAAACATTCCAATTGAATATCGTTGCACCGCTCCTTTAAGTTCTAATGTTTGTGAAAAGCTCCTACAAAAAATTAAATGTTTGAGCAGCGAAAACTGCCAGGAGCAGAGAGTAAGGATGCCAGTGCAGGTGGTGCTCTCTATACACAAGGTACCGCACAATTTGAAAAAGGTAGCCACCCCGCACAAAGTCCATGGGATGTATTCAGCCCCTTGCAAACTTCTCAAATTTTTTCGGCCTTGTCAAAAAAAGAAGCAGGTTCCGTGTTCCAAGACAGATGTTACGAGGTACACTGAATGTGTTACAAATGTGGCCTACGAAATTCCTCTCAGCTGTGGTCGTGTCTACGAGGGGCGTTCATAAAGTTTGTATTATCGGCACAAAGAATTGAAAAAAAAAAAATGGAACAAAACAGGCATCAACATGAGCGCGCGTCCCACTAGTTTCCGCACAGTATAAACATTGCATGCTATAGTAGCTCGGAACGCCGCTAGGGAGTCGTAACACAAATGGCACCGCCCATCAGTACCAAGCACTTGCAGTGATCGGTTTTTTTCCATTTGAAGGGAAGCAATGCCACGGATATTCATTCCAATCTGGGAGTGTTGTTCGGGGACAACGCCCCAGTTTATGACACTTTGGTTAAATGGCAGAGACGCTTCCAGTGTGGCCAAATAAGAGGAAAGCATTTCAAGAACGGTGACAAAGTGATTGCTGAAGTGGAGCGATTCCTGAACCATCGAAACGAGGAGTTCTATAACAATGGCCTCCGGCATGGGGTGCATCGCTAGAAAAAGTGGGTAACTTTTGGTAGCGAATATGTAGAGAAAGTCTCAACTCCTACTTGAGTTTGATTGCTGAATCTCTATTCCTTCGTGACAATAATACAAACTTTATGAACGCCCCTCGTATGTCGAAGAGATGGGGCATGTTTTAATGATAGGGTGAGGGAACACGGGTTCACTGTACATAACTCAAGGGGGGAGGGGCAGCAGCATCATGTGGAGCATTGCTAGCGTTGCGGTTACAAACCACTTTTAGATTCGACAATGTTTGTAAAAGGAGCGAATGATAAGATGGAGAGAGAAATTAACAAAGCTTTCTTCATCAAGAACGCGGGTGAAAAGTGTGCAAGCATGCAGCCTATCTTTCTGCTGAATAAGGAAATGTCTTTTTTAGATGGATTCATGTAAGACTGCCGATATGTTATGTTTATGGCTCGTTATCGGTATGGTGATGGACAGACTGGCTAAGTGAATGTTTCAATAAAAACAGTAGTAAGTAGTGCCTGTCCTTGTATGCGTTTCTTATTTTGACAGTGTTTCAGTTTGCGCTTTTAACCTTTTAAACCAAAGGATGTATCAATTGTATCCATGGTATCTGCACAACATCCGGCCGCCATGACGAAGGGAGAGAAAAAGTTCCGGTTCTATATTTACCTTGGATAGTCGCCGATCGATTTTTTGGACTTTGCAAGGACTGAAAAAAAACCTCCTTGCTTTTATTATGTCTGAGCGGGCTTAAAAAAGCTGTCAATTGTGCTTTGCTTCAGGTTACACCTCCGCTTGCGTTCGGCCCCTTTCTATTACCTCGAGAATCGCTGCCTTCTTTTTTAATGTTATGGTCGAGTACTTTGCTGCGGCGGAAGAACAAATGGGGCCATGGCGTTCAAGCCAGCGTAGCCCGAAAACATGATTCAAAGAGACGAGAGGCGCAAGTCCACGACTGCAGAATGGCGAAAGAACAAAGCAAAATGGCAACAATGATGATGATGATAATTACGCATATTTAGAGGAAAAAAATGCTGTAGCATACTGTCGCCTAGCAGAAGGGCTCAGCAGTACTCAAGTAGAGCTGCCAAACCAAGCCGATCCATGTGCAGTCAACATAAAATCTAAAGTGGAGGCTTCTCAGTAGTGTTTCCTGCCAATCGCTTGCGACGATTTTGTCCAAAAGACGAAACCTTTGAACTTCAAGCTGTTCGAAACATCCATCGTGAATATTCACTATTTCTATCGGATAGGTCATGGTTCCTCCTATAGGTCTGAAATATAGAAAAAGTCAGAATTATCGGCGTCCGAAAAATCGGTGGCGACTGTATTTGGGTGGGTGCACAATGATTCCATGTTCACTAGCCAGCAATTACACGAGAGCTACGCTCTAGAAATGCCACAGTGTCATACTTTTGAGTGGCCAATGCGCACTGGCACGAACAAATGTCACAAGTGAAGTTCTTTGAATTCTCTCGAGACGAGGGATGCCACAGACGCCGCCGACCTTAGCAGGCGACCTAACACGGCAGCGCTCGCCTACTTTGACGCGCTGCCGACAGACGGCACAACGTCAGAAACGAGCGGATGCAGTGCCTCGACTGATTATTACCGTACGATAGATGCACAACCGGGCACTAAAGGCATGTAGAAATGCAAGGTTATACGGAGATCTGGGAAAGAAACCTTGAATACCAAAACAAGCAAGACAAGGCATCAGAAAATTGTACGCTACAAATACTCGAATCGCATCAACTGAAGCGTAATAGAAGCTTCCGAAAGATTCTCTGCCAGAAACGAAACCCGACTCGGCGACACCTGCGGGAAAGCTTGGTGGATATCTTCGGCACCTGGGGATGGTAGGCGCCCATTACGGATGCCTTGCTGTCCTCGACGCACGTGAACGCTGTGGAGATCTGGCTGCCCTCTCCTGCTCCGACCCTCTGGGCCCCGATTTCCGGCCTCCGAGATACGTCATGCCTCGGGGGAACGGCCATGGCCTCGGGTACCACAGATCCGGGTAAGGCGCTCCGCTAAGCCAACTGACGTCACGCGACTGGCTTCCCAAGACAAAGGGGCGAAGGCTTGAAAAGGGGAAGCCGAACAAAGGAAGGCTCTCTCGCACGGCAGCTTTTGGACGGGCAAGCTCTCGGGCGGTGGGACACGAAGAATGGTGCAGCGGTGACAAGGAGACGAGGACGCTGGCACGGGATTTGGCGGGAGACGGACGCAGGCGCGGGGAAAGTGCGGGCGGACTCGACGAACGGACCGGACGGCGAACCTGGACGACGACGTCCCCATGACGCGGTGTGGACGACCACCGCTGGGACTTGGAGCAGCTGCTATGGCAGCGGACTTTACCCCCGGCCTCGCTGATGACCGTTCCCCAATCCCGAAACCCAAGGCAATGAGTGAGTAAATAAACCCTTTTGCCGAGAGCGAAGTTTGCTGTGTCATATTCATCCGGAGACAGGGTCTGAGGGAATCGGAGTTAGATTCCCGCAACGCGTCCAAGGACTTCTAGGCTTTAAGTTGTTTTCAGGTATACAGGCCAGGCGGCTTGAATAGGTCGTCGTGAAGCTGGGTTCACAATACCTTCGGCAGAGTAGTCGCTTCTTCGACGAACAAGTGCTTATTCCTCTCATCCAAGGGATCAAGAAGTCGCATCGATACCATAATAAGTTAAACTTTTGGAGGTACGGCAGCTGGTCCTTGACGGTGAGACTTTTAAAGTAGGCGCTGCTCAGTTCGGGTCCTTAAAAACGACGGCCAATCGGAAGCAAGAGACTCTCCCTAGGGGTTGTCACGTTTGCTTTTGTTTATCATCGAATATTCTGCACAAAAAACAGAAATCAATGTACAAAGTGTCCAAATAAAAAATATTTACCTTTTTTCCTTCTAATTACACAAATAAACTATTGTGAATCCCGTAACGGCGACTACCCGAAATGAAGAGGTAAATGGTCAAACACATGATGCGGGCAATACTTAGAGACGAGACAGCAAAGCTTTACCACTACAAACATAACAAAACATAACTTCCCGCTACAAAACACATGACACGGGAACTGATACAGCAAGAAACGGACACTTGGAATTATCGGTTCAGAACAAAATAAACACGCAGGAATTGATCTCCTGTGTCACAGGAAAGAACACCGCAGAGTGCGGATGCAGCAGATTCGTACTTCACAGTGCGATAAGCACGTGGAAACTGCCTAAATTTGTGTGCCGCAGAACCGATATGGCGTATGCAGATTGCAGACAAAAAACTTGAATGCTATGGGAACAGATATGCTTGAGCAGATTGCCGACAAAAACACGGGAACCCGGTTGTCACACGTACAGGCACTGCAGATCACGCAATTGATGATTCCCGTCGGACATCGCGTGATGTCCAATGGGAAACGGGGAGTGGGTGATGTTTTGCAATTTTCATGTTACGGATATTTAGCCAGAAAAACGGGATGGGCAATCTCTCGGGGGAGGGCACCTTTACAGGACTTTAAGGTTTGCATTGATGAGAATTCTTTCCCCAACCAAATGTAGTGATAGAGGTCCTGAACCAGATACCAAAGTTTCAGCTCTCTCCCCTCATGTAACATGTTCGAACGAATGTCTCCAAGGTAAATAGAACTTGAACACTACTCGTCATCTTATTAGAAAGCTGTGAGTTTCTTAAATTTACAATGGGAATATGGCAGCCAACAAAGCCCTTGAATACATGGAGCTGAATAACACCCGTAACCGAGAACAGGCCCCATCTTCCAATCAAAATTTTCAGAAAATCGCTCGTAACTTGCAAATAACTGCCGTATTCACAAACCTCACTCCAATTGAGGGGCACCTCCACTTCCTCGAGGAAGGCACGAGGGCCGACGCTGACCAATCGCGACGGCGGATCCATTATCGCGATTGGCCAGCGCCGGCCCTCACGCCTTTCTCCAGGAAGTGGAGGTGCCCCTCAACTGGGAGTGAGGTTTGTGAATTCGGCGGTAAGACAAAGGTTATACCCCTGTCAGACGGGAAAGTAAATGTCATTTTGATCGAATGTCATTCACCGCTCGGCGAATCAGCTCGTGATCCTGGTTCTTCATCGCTCACGCTCATTGGCCGAGCTGTAATGTCATTTTGCTTAAAGGGGCCCACCAACAATTTTTTGACTGGTTTGAAGTTCGCGCTGAAACGGAGCTCCATGAAAGCAGGAACACCGAGGAAAAAAAATATTACAGAAATTCGCAATATTTTGTGAGTTATTAGCAAATTAAATATTGCAGAAAACAACTTTAAATAAGCAAAACATTGCGCTTCATGACGTAAAATGAAACAGTTTAGCGATTGGAGCAAAGCGGTTGACCAATTGGACGCGAGTTTGGTTCATAGCCCGTCGGCCCGGTCGGCCATTAGGCCTCGCTGCAACCATCGTAGCTTTGGAATCGGGTTGCCATCATCGATGAATTTACCGGGCTTATCGGATTTTGAGCGCCGAATTCTTAAAAAGGAGTGAGGAGCTGGGCGTCGCGCCGCACGAGGACACACCACGCAAGCGCCGCGACGCGTCTCTGCCTATGTCCGCTTCGACAGCCGCGGAAGCCTCGTCTCCCGCAACTCCGCCACCGGAGCCACCTCGGCGAGTAGGAGGTACTCCGCCACTGGGAGGCGCGCATGAGCGACGAGGCGCAGACGAGGCGTTGTTTTCGCCCTTTTTGAACTTTAATTTGCAACTTTATTAGCTCTTTAAAAACGACTTTTTAGAGAAATAATGACGGTTAACGTGTGATATACTTTATTCCGCTTCAAAATTTCTGGGACGGCTCTCGCCAATCACGAAACCCAGTGAATGTGACGTATAGTGAAAGGAAGCGCCGTTATGCGCGCGCATTCGGCACCTCGCGGCGCCACCGTTGGAGGAGGTGTTTCCGAGTTGTCAAATTAAAATATGATGCGCTAATATTTTTAAACTCTTTCGTTGTCCACTGGGTTTCCGGGACCACTAGCGTGAAGAAACCGCAAAAAAAAGTAGACGCTCAAATACTGTTGGAGGGCCCCTTTAAATGTCATTTACCGTGCCCGTCTGACAGGGGTATTAGTTGCGAAAATTTGCTATCTGGTTTGGACCACTGGCACTACATTTGGGTGAAGAATGAGCGTTTGGCAATGCATTGTTTATCTTTGCAGAGCAAAAAAATCCTGTAAACGTTGTTTGAGAACACGCTGTACTACAAAGTTAGCTAAAAGTCAGCCTAAAGGGAGCATCTGCTACTTTGATGGGGATGTTCAAATAATCAGACAGCCATTTCACACCCTCCAGACGTGCAAATAATATCTTTGTGCATTTTGATGGATGCCAGAATAGACACTACATGTGGAAAAACCTTGCCATGATCCTGTGTCATCAAGAACTGATGGAAAGTACCGCCACCGTGACAAACAAACAGTCGGACCAACTCCAGACAACCAAGACTACTCACGTGACTGCGCTCCTTCTTGGGCTTTTGTCCGCGCTTCCCAGGGCCGACATCCTTTTGGCTGCGGAAAAAGAGAAATGCCGAATTGTACAGAGATATCGCGACTGCGTTGAAATGGCGCTTACACAACGCGTTTGCAAGATCTGTGGAAGAGCGCTCTCAAAGACCGTCCGGGCATCTTTTCCTTTTGGTCTACCGGCGTGGAAAACTTGGGACGAAGCGGTCCCCAAAGCCGGATCTGACAACAGCGCGCTCCCCTCCGCCAGAGAAAAAAAAAAAAAAAAAAAAGAAGAAAAAACTTTCCTTGAGAGGCATCACAAAGAGGGAATAGCCAGGACAGCTTCCCTCAAACCTGTCGCAGTCATTAGCGGGCGACAAATCCGCGATTGGCGAATCAGCGGACGGCGCCATCTTTGTAAGAATCTCCTCTCCCACCGTCTACGCGGAAGGAGAGAAAGATCGAGCGCCATCGAAAATACCCAAAACCTAGCCAAACAAACACGAAAAGAGATAGAGAGAGCAGCGCCATCTCGCTACAGAGTGGCCTACCAAGCGCCTCCAATAAAAAAATATATATAAAAACAAATTAGAGACCGAAGGAGAGGAAAAAAAAAAAAAAAAGCTGAAACCGGTCGGAAGAAGGAGAGGAGGGTGCTCCCCTACGTCCTCCTCTCCCTCCCTCACCCGATGTTGCCCGTCTGCTGCTTAGAATCCAAAACGGCGGCGTACCTCGACTCGAAGGCTTCCAGTAGCCGAACGTCCAGAATGTTCTCTTCTGGCTCCCAGGTGTTGTATCTAGACGGCGAAAAACGGACACACATCAAGCCCCGAGACATCGATCGCGATCGGGGCGACTCGAAACGAGAGCCCTACAGTGACCGCCGCCGCCCCAGAACGGGCGACGGAGGACAACAAATAAACATGGAGGCGACAAGCAGGCCGTCGCCGCCGCGACCCGTCGTCGGTTCGCGAAACGAACGGGCGATGAATGAGACGGTAAAGCAGGCCTAGTCTACTCACTTGTGACTCCATCCGCGCCACTTGACCAGATACTCGGCTCGACCCTGCAACGACGTGAAAACACGGTTGCAATGCTGCGATGAGAGCGGCCCGCCGTGTGTCGACGTAGCTTGGCGCGTAGCGGTAGTCCGCTGCGCTCGGCTACGGACGATTACCAACGCGGCGTGCCCGCGCGAAGACGCCGAGAAAGGCGATCTCACCTTTCGTATGCGCTTCTTCTGGATGCATTCGGCGGCGAACACGCGCTCGCCCACGGACGATAACTCCATGACGTCCGCGACGGCTGCGACGTACCTCGGCGCGTCCTCCCGGCTTGTTGGCTTTGTGGACGGCTTGGACATCCCACAATGCTCTGCGCCGCGCTCCCGCGTGACGTCACCGCTGGTTCGCTAGCGCCCTCTCTCGTGGACCGATGGAGGCGCAGGTGCAATCGGCCAAGCGTGGGCTGCGATAGCTCCGAGGCGAAATCATAAAGCGCTTCGTTCGTGACTCGCTCCAGAATGAGGCGGGAAGTTATTTAGTTACCTCGGCAGTTATAGCAGAACTCTCGTGACGTGGTGGGGATAATGAAATTATGAACCGTCGTATTCAAATTAGGTTTTATTACCCATCGGGCCATCGATGGCAAGCGATTAACAGCTATCATCAATCAGTATTTATTGTCAACACATGCAAAAAAAGAACAGTTCTACCGAAGCATAACGAAGGCTCATGACAAATAAGCCGCATGCATGTTCAAATACTATCAAGCAAGTTGCATTATTATTATTATTATTATTACTATTAGTAGTAGCAGTAGTAGTAGTAGTAGTATCTATCGAGCGAGTCCAAAACAAATATATTTCTATCTTTAAATATCGTTAGCTTAAGAAAGGTGATCCTTGTTTAAACGATGGGTGTAACTCGCAACTCGTCAACTTGTTGAGCCTGCAGCAGCGTCGGGTGAAGGCAGATCTGTTGTTTTTGTTTGAGACCCTGCACGGCCCGATTACCTCTCCCAGCCTTCTGTCCGAAGTGAGCCTTAGGGTGCTTAGGGTTTCACGTGTGCCTACACGACTTCAATCGTATTTTTATGTAGCTCGACATTTTAGCCACTTAAACCCGATCCAAGGATAGGCTGAGTGTTATAACCGCTACTCTGATACAATTGATATTTTTAACTCATGCGGGAGCAAGTTCGGAAACGCTATTCGAAACTTCCTCTTGCAAGAAAAGAGCTGATCAGTTGAAGGGTTGATGTTTGTAGTACGATATCCAAGTATTTGCTTTTCAGCCTCACACTTGGGGATATCTCTGTTTTGTGCTTTTGATCTCGCTTGTTGATTTGAGTGTCTTTTGTACTTGTTAATATTTTTATTCTCAGACTGGTGAATTGCGTTTCTCTTCTGCACTCGTGTGTATGTGTGTGTTTTTTCTCGTTTTTTTTTTTTAAGTGTGCCAGTACTAAGACCGATTGGTTGTTCCTGGACACTTTAATAAACACTGATGGATTCGTTGATTGATTATTGACGTTGGGAGTTCAGTGTGTTTAGTAGAATCATGTGAATGCATGTGCCATACTCACGTGTAGCGCCGAAAACATTTGAAAACCAAGAAGCAATTAACTAATAATATGCTCCTTGATATACTAATTGGTGCATGTGTGCAGAAAAAAAAGTACACAACATTTTTCGGGCTTAATTAGGTGCGAAAACATTCCTACGGATTATGCTAACTCATTTAAGAGGTAACGTAACAAAAGAAAAAAAAAAAAAAAAAAACTAAAAGCGCCGGAGACGACGGAACAAAAAGAAAACAAGCACAACACCTTCTTGTGTTCTCGGAAACCGTTGTTTTCAGTATAATCGTTAACCCGCACACCTGCGTCTTACACTGATTTCAGGAACCTCTTGTTTGAATAGGTATGACATGTGAGCTATGCCTGTATGCCTACATTCATAGAACTAAATGTAATGTTCCAAACTGAGAGACGACTCGGGTCAAGATCATATTCGCATATGCCATCGCGTTTTTCTTTATTTTCTTTTTTTGCGGCGTAAGTTTTTGACGTTTAATTTAAGGCAGATTACAACACATACGCAGCAATCGTTGTCTCAAAAATCGCACTGTGTTTGTGCGTGTTGGTCCATTCTCGTTTCAGTCTCGGTTGTTGTTGAATATAAACTACAGTGTCAAATACTGACCGAAGACCGTCGTGCTTGCGTTGCGCTTCAGTAATCACTCCTGGGCACCAGGTAGATGAGCAATTTGGTAATTGCTCATCAACCGCTGATTGGTAAGTGTCCCTTTTTGCATGACCGTTTGACGAACTTGACACCATCGAAACATTCATCCACACAACTCCCTTTCTTTAGCTCGAAGACGGCAATGCAATGCACACACTACATCAAAGATATATTTCACAGGTCGGTTTTTTCTTGTAAAATTACAAAGAGTAGCTCCCTTTCTGTACAAAATTGGAGCCAATAGACTTGCCAAAGTCAAAGGTGGACGCCGAAGCAGACGAGCGAGTCGAGTTGCGCCGCTCGACTTGGTCGTCTGCGTCGCCGCCCGCCGTTGACCATGGCAAGTTTCTTGGCCCTATTTTTTACGGAAAGGGAGCCACGATTTGTAATTGTACAAAGAAAACCGACCTGTGAAATACACCTTTGACGAAAAGTTTAGATCACTACGTGCCGGCGTCGATTTTTACAGTCCATTTTAGACCGACCCTGATGACTTGGAACACCACCCTATACTATATACGAACGGAAAGAATGGGGACAGGACACACGGTTGGTCCCTTGCGGCTTTTGTTACCATTGTTCTTTTGAGGTCACTTGAACGTCCTGTCGAGGTGTGTTTTTGCTATGTGGGCGGGTTAGTCTAGGAATTGTATAACGGTCAGCCATTGGACGTGCGCAGTTGTCCGGATGTGGGTGCGGGAGAAGACGTATATAAGCGATGGTTTCAATAAAAGTTGTTAGCTGAGTTTCAGAGGTGTGTCCTATCCCCATTCTTTCCGTGGTCTGCGGTCTTAACGATGTGCAACCTAAACCAGCTCGCCTGCTTACTATAGCTTTATCATCAACACCCTACACATCAGGGGTCTCAAACACGCGGCCGCAGGCAACCGGCTAATATCCTGGTTCCTATGTTTTCGAGCGCAAGAAATCGCATGCGCCATCGTGATCTCATCTCGCCGATTCATTTTCGCTCGAAAAGTCGCTCCGCTCTTTTAACGTATTCGCATAGTTTTTACTTATCGGTGTTCATTTGCCCACTGTTTCGCTTTATCTTTTGCTTCCCAGCTTTTTGTAATGTAGTACTACAGTTCCGCTACAAGGCTGCAAGCGCGAGCTCTTTGTTGAAGGATGCATCTTGGCTGCGCGAACTCTCGATCAGCAGGAGCAAAAAAGAGCGTTTAAACGGTGCCATTTTGAGTGTTTGTATGGCGCGTGCTTTGCTTGCTTTCCAAAGCGATGAATACGCACGTGCTGGACTGTGAAGATCGCACGCTGGACTGTGATTTTGTAAACATCAGAAAGGTATATAGGATCTTGGGATTCTTCCCTTCATAAAATATCACCATTAAAAGAGAAGTATAGGTGTTGTAATATAAACCATCAGGAAAGCAAGAACTGTCAAATAACTGATTGTGTTTTAAAAACATGTTGAGACATGTTAAAGACATGTCACCTAGCTGTGTTTGGAGTTTTGTGTTTGTCCTTTGTCCCTCTTGTTCCCTTTCTCCAGGGATTATTTTCGACATGTTGAGCTTGGTTAATTCCTGAGTGAATCGAGCAACGGAAACGACAGTGTATACTTGCTGTCTTGTTCCTTTAAAGAGGCGAGCACTTTGGCGGGTCGGTGTCAGTTAAATTATTGTTATCACATGAGGTCAGGGCCCAAAGTATTCATATAAACAAATCAAATCTAAAAATTTCACTGGCAAAACTGAGTTTACAAAAGCATAAAGCACGAGGTCTCTTCTCTTATAAATCTTTTGACCCCCCCCCCCCCCTTTCCCCCCTCCCCCGGTCTAACGTTGGACCTCGGCCTTCCTTCCCAGTGTCGGCTATCTGGCCCCCACGCTCAAATGAGTTTGAGTCCACTGCTATATATGTACATGTCGCCCTTCAAGAGTACGAAACGGCACCTGTTCAGCACACCGTGAAATGAAAACAAAGCCTCTCAGACACAGCGGCACATATGAGAAGTGCAACTCGGTACCACTCATTGCGAATGCGGGTGGTCGCTAGCCACCGGAGTTACCCGAATCCTTTTCAGCAGATTTCAATTGTTGGGTTCAGCAGAGCACTAAAACATTATTGAACCAGTGACAGAACATGACTTTCCAAGTTCGTCATAAATAAATAAAAAAAAAAGAAATTCGATGCCGTATGATTGTAATTAAGCAAACATTACTCTCGCAACACGATGAAGTGGCCGCTCTGACGGGCTAAACTGCTGTGCGTAGCGGAGTGTAAAAAAAGAAGAAAAAGAAAGAAAGAAAATATCAGCAACATGTACATTGCGGGGCACTGTTAACTCGAACACGACTGCGGCGCTTTTGCACATTTTACCTCAAAATGGTGCTGACGGGAATCGATATTTACCACTCAGGTTACTACCCACTCCGAGCACTTTTTTACTATCATAGTAGTTTTGATGACACAGCGGCATTACTGAGAGAAATATAAATGAAACCGGCGATGACTTGTTAGCACTAAGAGTGTCGCGAAGCGTGCACATCACACGCTATATTGGGAGAGCGGAATTCAGGGGTTTCCCCAGGAATTGAAATTAGTGGGGGGGGGGGGGGGTCTAAAGGTTTAGGGGGGTTAGGGGGGGGGGCATTGAGAATAGAGGAGTCGTTGTAAATTAAGGGGGTGCCTTTGGAAAAACAAGGGGGCGATTCACTGGCGGAATTCCAATGTTTGGAAAAATAGTTATCAACTCCACTTTCATTCGACAATGAACGTGGTCGCGCGGCATCGCCGTAAAAATAACTGCTCGGTCGTTTGCTTTCAATTCGAGGCGAAAATTAGCCACCGCTCATCACCCAGGGATGGTGTCATTAGTTACAGTCGGTGTTCAGGGGAAGCTCCTCCCGTCTCTCTCCCTTTCTAGCAGAGGGAACGCTGGAGAGGAGGCGACCCCCTTTCCAGCCTTCGCTCTGTCAAAGTGTAATGAGGTGAGAGGAGCTTCCGCTTTACTCTGCTGTCTGAACCAACGCCCCGCGGAGCCCTTTATGGTATGGACTACTGGTTCTTCATTAAAAACAAATACCTCCGACTTGCGTAACAATACCAACAATTTATAGGTAGACGTTTCGTCTCCTATGCGGGAGACATCATCAGTGCAGCTAGGAACACCCGACTATACTCTGTTTCACCTTATGATGTACCGCAGGAAAGGCTACAAGCGCGAGCTCCTTGCTCTGGGGCACATCTCGGCGGCACAAGCTCTCGTGACTAAAGAGCAGCTGCCAACGCTATGAGCTCGCGCTTCTAGCCTTCGCTGCGGTACAACATAAGGTGAAACGAAGTATTAGCGGCGAGAAGTTTTGGTGGCGCCCTCCTGTGGTTCCCCTTTGTGACGTCATTACCTTGCAAACAACAAGTTAGATGGTGTTTGTTATTAGCATGGTGGAAGCTTGAAATCATTGCGCTCTTAAAGGAACACTGCCAACACCGTCAAAATTAAAGTTCTTTCATTCCTCTTATTTCCGTCGATGAAAATCCCCTTTCCGACGTCATAGTCAGCGTTCGGCCAATCGTGGAAGGCCGACCACAGCGACGCTTTCGGTCGCGCACGGGGCTAATAGCTACCAGCAACCAAAGGCTCGCTTCTTCCTTCTTTTCATCTGTAGCGCTGGTTCTGCCGACTTCTTCGTCCATGGCATACGGGAGACATCATCATCATCGAGAGACATCGTCGGTTCTCGGTTTTTTCTTATTTTTTTGTCCGTTGTAGATGTGAAGTTAAATTAAAAGTTATTTCAGGATGTCGGTGTAGACGTCGGGGAGGGGGCCGCGGTTAGTATTACAGGCAGGTATTACAGACCAAAAGCCGGGAATCATGATTCCCGGCTTTTGTAACATTTTTGCATTTACTGGTTCTTCAGCGGCGCTGCTCTCCTGAGTCAGAAGTCTTTACTACAAGGGTCGCATAAAAAGTAATGAGATCGATATTTTATTATTATTATTTAGAACTGGGTGGTTCTACGAGCTCTGAAATTTTTTTTTTTTTTTCAAGGTAGCATCTTTCCCATTCGATAAATTAATTAGAACGTTTCGAAAGTAATTTTTTTAAAAAATGTAAAGGAATATTTTGTGACATCGCTCTCAGCTTTGCAGTCGCAACGTTGTTCACTTCATCGTATATCAAAATTAAAAACAAATCTTGCAATCGTACGGGCTTTGTTTTTGGCAATGGTCAGAATTTTTGCGGCGGTAAGCCCGCCAGGTTTTATGAAAGTGGTACAGGGCAGTTGCCACTTTTTTTTTTTTTTTTAGGGGTTAACTCAAAATTGAGTCGCGCACCTCTGCCATATTCTGACAAGCACGTCTTCGTCACCGCCATGACGACATACACGGGGTTTTATTACCTTCAAAAAACACACCAGCCCAACACTGCGCCCGTCTACCTTTCTGGAAAGGAGACCAAAAGAAGCCTCATTACTTCTCAATCAGCATTATTACTATTATTCTTTACAACTCCAGGACCGCCATTAGCGAATTTAAGTCACGCTGGCATTGCGCAGCGACAACCGCTTTCCCTCCTTCGTTGATGACGTGTACACCAAGATATCGATCACGCCTTCTTGGCATTAAAATAGGCGTTGTCCCAAAATAGCGTGCAGTGCACACTATATATACTACAAAATGAAAAAGATGCTACGCATCCCTCGGGTAATTTAGTACCTCGTGCATCCAGAGGCTCGCTATCTTGCCTGCCGCGCCATGTGGAGTTCCTCGTCGTGAAAGTTGCAAAATCGCGCGTTTCGTAATCCAGAGGTTTCTCGGAAAAGAAATTTCTCGAATTATCGAAGGTCTATTTAAACGAACGAATGCGGCCTATCTTGAGCCAGGTCAGCTCCTTAGGGAAGGAAACTCGAAGATTTATTAGAAGAGACAGAAGAAAGGTGACAGACAAGCGTCTGACGCTTGTCTATCGCCTTTCGTGTGTTTTGTAGAACAACTTGTGCTTCATAAAACAAACATGTTTCATAGAATTGAGAAAGAAAACCGAAAAACTTAGAATGTCTGCATCTTCCATTGAATGCTCGTTTGGCAACTACCGTCTAACTGCCATAGTGAGAACGGCAGGGTGTGTCTTTCGAACGCCCGACCTCCAGTACGCGCTCCGTGCCTTCCGTCGTGCTTTGGCTTCGCCTTCGAGATGCACGAGACATCGAAGCGTCGTCGAAGGCGGGAAGCTCGCGCTGGAAGCGGGACAACTTAAGCTCCTCCCTGCCGTTCTCGTTTGCGGGTACTGGATTTTTTTTTTCTCTTATAGACACGCGGCCCTGACGTCATGCAGCTGCGGTGGCGCTGTCGACGGCACTGCGCATGTGCAGACGCTTCACTTCACGCGAATTCAGTTTCTGCGCACGCGCAGTGCCCACACCTGGTGTGGGCAAACGCGGGCTTGTTTGTAAACAGCGTGTCGGTCTATTGATAGCAGGTGACGTCAAGCAAAACTCAGTCCCCGAAACAAACAAAAGAACGTAACATAGAAATTCTGAACTTCTTTACGAAATCGAAGTAGGCCAAGGTGAGGTGCTCGAAGCCATGGAGATGGCTGGAGCAAAAGATCCAGAAAAGAAGGACTCCTTTGACTGCCAGAAAATGCCTACTCGGAGCGGGAGATATTTATACCGGCGTGGAAATAAGTAAAAATAATGCGGCGTTGTGAACCTGCAAGCTGCAACTCAAACGCCTCCGCGATTGTATTATTGCGGCAGGTGCAAGATGACCTGGAAAACCTTTCCCGGTGTGATAGCTTGGCTTCCTTCACTTTCAAAAAAAAAAAAAAAAAATTTGGGGCGAGGAGGAAACTTTTGGAGATGAGTTAAACACGGAAGCGGCAGATTGTGCTCAGAGGTTGAGCAGGTAATCCGACAAGGGCGAATCCGTGCCTGAGTGTCCAACGAGCCCGAATATCCAACAAGAGGGAAGATCCAATAGTGGACATTCAGCCACGTCGGATAGTGAGGACGTTGGACATCCCGTCTCGATCGCATCTTTTAGTCTGGTTGTACTCGTTAGACCTTTCGTCCCGCGTGGCTCATCGAATGAACGCGCAGGAAAAGGATCATGCGGTGAACGGGAAAGACAAGCCGCGGTGCGCCACGTTTTGGGAAGGAGGCTGGTGGCGAAAGGAAAGCAAGGAATACAACCGGTTGTGTTTCGAAACGATTCTCCTGATCTACGTGTCACGTGGTAACAATATAAATTAACGAGCTTTAATATAAAAAAGTAGGCATTACTGCGAACAAAATAGGTAGGCTCATATGCCTGAAGCGGACAATAATTGTACATTCTACTTAAAAAAAAAAAAAAAATGACAATTCGTCAGTCACACCGCCATTAATGAACACAGCAGCCGGAATAAAATTTTGTTGGCATAGGTTATCAGCTCCGAGATGTTTCGGTGGCGCCCTCTCATGGTTTCCGTCTGTGCCGTCACGAACAGAATTTGCCCTATCCTGATTGGCAATATTTGCCTCTTCCTCCCTGTGATTGGCGAGATTTCCCTCCCCGTTAGCCGGCGATTCGGCAAGCATTATCAGTATACAGGAAGCTATGGTTCGGCCAATCGGAAACTTCGACCACAGCGACGCTTATGGACGCGCACGTGGCGAATACTCGGGGTCAACTTTTTTCTGCGCGTTGTTCAGGCGGTGCAACGATTTTTGTATTTTGCATAAATTCCACTTCGAATGAATCTCTGACGAACCTATAAAACACGCGTTAGATTTTCTCCTCGTGCAATGACAGTCCAAAACAACTAAACAAAAAACTAAGTTTTTTTTTTTTTTTTTTTTTTTTTTTTTAGTTCGCAGTACTAAAAGCGGCCACGTAATCTGGAGCCAACTATATGCCTCCATTGTTTATTATAGCCGCGCGCTCTGGTTGGCAAATTAAAGGACACGCGCTGAGTTCCAGACGTTGTTAGGGTTCGGCTATTGTCGTCATTGAAGCGATTGGGCACGAGCCACTAACCGAATGGTTGTCGAGCTATTGATTATCGCGAGCCCAAATCGAGTGCCCACGCAATGTTCGGGTCCAATCTATGAGCCGCATTCAAACATCCTCACTGGGGACTCTGTATCCGTCCGTGGGAAACACTGCAACCTCCAAACTACGTCACCAAGGTTTGCGAAGGAGAGAACGAAAGTAAGCGCTCTCTTTCATTCTTGAAATCGCACGCAACAAAGAGGTTTCTTGGTCGGCGTTCCGCACGAGCATACTTGGGTCCCACTATACCCGTTTTCAGCTCAAGAAAAAAAGCAAGTTTTGCGCATTGTTCCTACGCGGCGCGAAGTAGTTCTTACGAGATTTGGTTGTCGGATGAAAAAGCGATGCTTCTGGCGTTTGGAACGTGTACGTCTAGGGTGCCTTCATGTGCGCTTTGCTTAGGGTGGAGACATCTCGCCATTTTGTCCCACACTTTTATCTTTCTTTTTTTGTTCAGAAGCGCGTGCAAGAGCGTGTCCCGGCACGCGTTTGTGGCGCTGACTGTGCTATGGCGACATTTTGTTTTCGTCGATTTCTTTGTATTTTCCCCGTGAGCGCGTGCTGTCGGCATCGGGTACTACAAAGGGTGGCATCACCCTTAACAAACGGACATTGAGGCACCCTATGTACGTCTTGATAAAATAACACATATCTAATCTAAAATTCACCTACATATATGTTAATTGTCCACATAAAGGGGGAAATTAGTAATACTCCGCGAGAAGCCGGACTTTTTTTTTACTACGGTTCTTGAGGTGAAAATGAGAATACTACCAGTAAGTTCGTGTAAACTGAAAAAAAAAAAAAGAAAATCATTCCAACTCTACATAAAAGCGTCTCAGGACGAGTTTATTGCTATTCTTCTGCGCTTCGCACTGCGATCATGTAGCTGACCGCAGTTGCGAGCGTGGCGCTGACTAGACTATGATTTAGCACGTGTGGACTATGATTTTTGTAAAGTGTGGAATCGTAGGCAAGGACAATTTTCTGGGGCGGTGAAATCAAAGGCACGAGTGCGCGAAATTGAGCACCGCGATTAAAACTGTGCACGTGCTCTTTACCTCTCTCCGGAAGTGACTAAGAACGCGAAGCTACTTCCGTGAGCGCATGGCTTCGATTGGCTTCCCCTTCGTACGAGAGAGCGTTCGAATATACACGAACTCATCTCTGTTACGTCACGGCACGGTGGTGGCGCGTCGGGCGAACTTCCGGTCTGGGGCTGTGGGCGGAAGCCGCCATG
Organism: Ixodes persulcatus; assembly: GCA_013358835.2. Lineage (NCBI taxonomy): Eukaryota > Metazoa > Arthropoda > Arachnida > Ixodida > Ixodidae > Ixodes > Ixodes persulcatus. Next base: position 156,337 of record JABSTQ010009319.1, on the reverse strand, counting down.
GGACACGTGCATTCTTGTGTTACTTTGGAAGAAACCGGACAAAAATCTGCCTTCTCGTCAAAACGCGGCGACTGGGGCTCTACCAAAACAGTCGGGAAAGGTTTGAAGGTAAGTTTTCATGCGTTTTCTGCCTGCTCGGTTCGTCCGAGAACGTGAATAAGGGCCGTGCAAAAGGATTGCTTGGGCGGGAAGCGCTTTGGATTGAATTCACGAATACTTGTGATCGTCAGATTTATTTGTTTTGTTCCAATATGAACGCGGGAAAACCGTCAAGTTGCACGGACCACCTATTTACTACGTTCAGTGCGTCATCACGGTCAAACGGCCGCCTCATCGTTCGAGCTGTCGTCTGCTCTCGCAAACGTTTCTGCATGTCGTCTGCTCGTTCAAACGACAGCGGCCCGTAGACCAAACGTTGACCCGGTAACTGCGAAAAGAAGTGCAGACCTCAAAAGATGTTTAAGTTTGAATGTTGCTTCGGGTAAGTAGGCTCGGTGTAAACAGTAGATATAAGGAAATGTTGATAATTGTTACCAGTGGCCATCACCGACTTGTTATGCCTGAGTTACTCGGTCCGACTCTGCTCGCGATTTTAAGTATCGACGTCGACATCTCAGTTGCGATTCGAGCTTTTGCAGCCCGAGCGACGTCATGACTGAAAATAGCGAGCTGAACCTCACCATGTGAATCAGGCTTTAGCGTCCATTCTGCGGCGTCCACGCGGAATGAATCGCTGCATGTTACATTATTCTCGCCGAGTTTTGCGGTGTAACGGTCCTCGTTAATTTTGCTGATGCCGCTGAAGTACTTATAGTCCGTTGCAACCTAAGAACGAAGGGCGAGGGTAAGACGGGCCGGGAAGGAGGAAGCAGACGGAACGCTAAAGAGAGAAGGAGGTTTCCCCCTCTTCTCCAGCGTTCCGTCTGCTTCCTCCTCCCCGGCCCGTCTTACCCTCGCCCTTCGTTCTTAGGTTGCAACGGACTATAGACCTGCACGCGGCCCTGACGTCACGCAGCTGCGGTGGCGCTGTCGACGGCACTACGCAGGCGCAGACGCTTCACTTCACGCGAATTCGGTTTCTGCGCACGCGCAGTGCCCACACCTGGTGTGGGCAAAGAGGGCTTGTTTGTAAACAGCGTGTCGGTCTATAGACATTGCCAGGATGACGTAGAATCAACAATTACAACGCGAAAAAGATCGCAGGGACTCACACCGACGCCGACATCCCATTCCAATAGACCCGTTGCTCTCGGGCAGGGGGCGCGAGCGCGTCCCGAAGACGCGGCCATGTTATGCTTGCAGCACTATCCAGGCGGCGCTGTAACGTTCGATTTTGCACGTGCCACGTTCGAATGCAAGCATGGACTGTTGTTAGCCGCACGTGCCAAAAGCCCGAGCTAGTTGCTTTGAATGAAGCCTCGGCGACTGCCCGAGCGCTCGTGCAGCGAGTGCTCCAGTCAAGGCAGTCGAAGCTAGCCGCTCGAGCTTGCACAGCCTTCGCAGTTAGTCCGTGCTAAGGTGAGATGAAGTATAGCATCTATACTTCGTCTCACCTTAGCATGGACTAACCGCGAATGCAGTGCTAGCGCGAGCGGCTAACCTTGACTGCCTTGACTGGAGCACTCGCTGCACGAGCGCTCGTGCAGCCGCCGAGGCTTCGTTCAAAGCAACTAGCTCGCGCCTTTAGCACGCGCGGCTAACAATAGTCCATACTAAGGTGAGACGAAGTATAGGGTGCCTTCATGTGCGCTTTGCTTGGGGTGATGACATCTGGCCATTTTGTTTCGAACGCTTTTTTTTATTTTTTGTTCTGAAGCGCGTGAAAGAGCGTGTCCCTGCACGCGCTCGTGGCGCTGACTGTGCTACGGCGACATTTTGTTTCCTGCGATTTCTTTGTATTTTCCCTGTGAGCGCGTGCTGTCGGCATCGGGTACTACAAACGATGGCATCACCCTAAACAGAAAGGCATTGAGGCACACTAATAGCATCTGTAGACGCGCGATATCAAAACGTCGAAAAAAAGAAAAACTAAAATAAAAAATAATTATGCAGCTCGCGGCCTCAGCGTCCCAATCAGCTTTATTATTTTATTGCGTTCTTTCATAGCTTCCGTGAGCCCGTATGTTTCACTTTACATGATAGCGAAGCTGAAGCTACTTGCAAAAACATGTGTTCCTGAACGATGCTCGCACTGCACGAGCGCGCGTGCTTGAAAGGGACACTGCAAGCTCGGAGCTCGCTCTGGTAGCCTCTGCTACGCTGGCACTTAGAATGGAACGGAGTATAAAAAACTTTAGTGGGGAAGCGTGATGACGCGCGTTCGAAACGCGAGCCAAATATTCTATTTTGCTCGCCTGGAGTGCTGCTCAAAACTTGAGAGCAGAGCCGTTTATTGAGAGAGTTTGGCCATACATTTGTTTGAATAGGCGAGCATCTCGGGGCCAACCACAGGCCTCGAAACAGCCCCTAGCGGTGGTCGTGTGCTCTAAATTTGTGACACGACTATACTTCGTTTCACCCATAGAGTTATTACAATAAACGCTAGAGGCTCAGCTGGCGCTAGTGTCTAGGGGACTTCCGGTTACAAATTGAAGCAGACAGCATGCAGTCTACTTTTCCAGTCTTCCTGTGTATTCCTATGGGAAAACGCGCGTGAATTTTGTCTCTTCGCCGGAAAATAACATGAATAACTTTTGTTCTTTCAGTTGTACCGGATAGTATGTACTTTTATTAATATGGTGAAAGTGTAATTGCTCTAGTTACGGCATTTTTTCTTTACCACTGAACGATGTTAAACTTCGCTATATTTCAGGCCCAAACCTCTGTTCCATGGCAGGTATGTAGAAACGAGCGACGATTCTAAGCAAAATAACGATCGAAAAGAGTGTAAAGTGTGTTCAAAGTTCGCCAGCATTCCGTTAGTGCTTATATATTGTTAATATGCCCGTCCTGTCCCGTCGTGCATCCTTACGAGTGGTTAAAAAAACGTTCGAAACGTAAAGAATAAAGTACGTGGGCTACTAAAGGTGTGTTTTCTTATTATTTCCTATGTCGGGCAGTTTTTATCGGGCACCTGTTCTCTGGCTTCTCCCTATTTGCCAAGATTTAGAGCGTGCGGGTGATGATTTGAACCCAGAACAAGCATCTTCGCACATATTCATGAGGAGAAAGAATAAAGCAGTACTTATTTATTGCAAATCGAACTAATATTACGTGACTTTCAATTTATTTTGATCGTCTGCGTGCACAAGGAGTTACTTATCCAGTGTCACTGCGTAGTTCTTGCCGTCTCTCTTGGTTTTCCACATGTCCTTCGTTCGTTTGGCACGTATATCCCCCATGCTGAAAAGCGCCGACGCCGTGTTCGCGCTAACAGTGTCCGACAGTGCACATAAATACACGTACGAAGTGGTTTTAACACCGTTTTTCATGCCACGAATTTCAAATAAAAATGCTGTAACTGACCAATTATTTCGTCTGCGTGACTGAGAAATGTTCCAATGTGCCTAGTACGTGCAAATTATTCGTGATATTTGCTCTTATAATCGAGCGCAGAGAGAAAATGCGCTCGCTTTTTCCCATAGAAATGCATTATACGGAAGTCAATTTCTGACTGCTTGCTGTCTGCTTCAAAATGCAACAGCACACTAGCGCCAGCTGAGCCTCTAGCGTTTATTGTAATAACTCTATGGTTTCACCTTATGTGCGAGCGAAGGCAAAACTGGAAGCGCGAGCACGGAAGCTCCGTGCGTTCAGGCTTTGCTCGAGCGCGCGAGCTGGGGAGAAATGCAAAAAGCGCTGGTCTCGCGCTTCTAGCTTTGGCTTCGCTCGCAGGTAAAGTGAAACGAAGTATAATTTGAGCCGTGCCGAGCGGAACTCCGCGTCTCAAGACGCTCGCGCACCCTACCCTTTGCGCTGCTTTCTTTCAGCCAGTCTCAGGACGCTGTTCTAGCAGTGCAGACAAAGGCATGGGCACTAGCGCGTGGCTTTGGAAAGTGCCTCCTATGCACGAGGTCTCGTACAAACAAAAGCGTTTCGCTGAGCTAGGCTCACGCGCCTGTGCCTTTGTCTTCACTGCAGACATTTGTGAGATGGAGTAGAGGTCTCCTGATTGGTCGACGCTGTGTCACAAATTTAGTTTACGCTCTAAGCGTAGGGGGAATATTCGGCGCTGGCGGCGGCCTTTGCTCCGCCTATTGTCCAAACTCTCTTATACTTCGTTTCACCTTATGTGCGAGCGAAGGCAAAACTGGAAGCGCGAGCACGGAAGCTCCGTGCGTTCAGGCTTTGCTCGAGCGCGCGAGCTGGGGAGAAATGCAAAAAGCGCTGGTCTCGCGCTTCTAGCTTTGGCTTCGCTCGCAGATAAAGTGAAACGAAGTATAATATACGGCTCTGCTTGAGAGCTACGGGCCTATGCTTCTTGCCCACACCACCATCGCGCATGCAGGGCGTCGGTGGCGTCCGCTAGGGGCGCTCCGGTTTGTTTGTAAACATGAGTTGGTGTATAGACCTTTTAAACAAAGGCGCCGCCATCTCGAATGTCTCCACTTCCGCAGTATGGGCGAACGCATATAGTTTTGTCGTCGCCACGCCGATAGGATACATTTAAGATATAGACGCTATCAGGCAGCTGTGCATGGGCGCCGCCATAACCGACCTTCAGTTTTTGTTCCCTCTTATTCCGTTCGCTCCACTTCATCATTACCAGAGTAGGTCAGGTCATTGCCATTTTAGATTCTACCGCGTCCTTATCCCCAGCATAGGCCCTTGTGGAGACTCGTCAACGCCCGCTTCAGTGGCTGGGCATCTCGGTAAGACAAGAGAAGGTCGGCTATGGCGGCTCAATTTTGCGCGCGCTGAAAGCGTCTATAAGCGTAACCGTCACACATTCTCGTCTTGCCTCCCCTCTATTTTTCTATTTTTTTAGTTGCAGATAGAAATGTTATTTTCTCCTCGCACGTACTGGATGTGCCTACCAGGTGACTGGGGACGAAAGTAAACGAAAGAGGTCTACACTCCGTTGCACTGTAAAGGCCGGTTCAGACACTTGCGTTTGAGTGCGTTTGACTGCGGTGCGTCGAGAACCGAAAGTGAGTCACCGACAAATCTGTGCTTCGTATGAAGCGTGGAATCCAATTCAAGGAATTATCTTGGCACGCGATATAAGCAGCAGGGATGTCCTGGTTTCTCGCTGCCGCAACGCAGTCAAACGCAACTGTCTGAACCAGGCTTAAAGACCGACCTACGGAACCATTTTCCGCAAGGTGCCCCTCGCGCCCCTCCTCTTCTCACCCTCTCCCAAAAGTCACGTGATGGCAGGGGCATAAGCCGACACGAAAGAAGCCCCTGCCATCACGTGACTTTTGGGAGAGGGTGAGAAGAGGAGGGGCGCGAGGGGCATTTTCCTACCTTGCGGAAAATGGTTCCATAGGTCGGTCTTTAAGTTAGGTGCGAGCGGAGCAGGCGTTTATAAGCCAGCGCAGTCGACGCACAAGCACGAGCATGTTGCCCTGAATCATGCCTGAATGATGCTTGCACTGTACGAGCGCGCGGGCTTGGCACGGACACTGAAAACCCGGAGCTCGCTCTTGGAGCTTCCGCAACTCTTGCCCTCAACGTGAAGCGATCTCCGGGTTTTCAGCGTCTCTGCCAAGCACGCGTGCTCGTGCAGTGTAATGCGTCGTTTAGGGCACTGTAATTGAAACTATACTCCGTTCACCCTTAAAGGGGCTATGCAACAATTTTTTTACTTTGGGCAAATACCGCTTAGAACGGATCCCTGACGTTAATGACCTATGAAACACGCCTTAGTTTTTCACCCGACGCATTAGAAGTCCCAGAAAAAAATTTAAAAACAACGAGCAGCGTTCACGCCCTCAACTCGCAGCCAGAACAAGCGGCCACGTGATCTGGAGCCGATTATATGCCGCCAATGTTGATCATAGCCACGCGCTGGGGTTGGCAAAGCACAGGACACGCGCTGAGTTCCAGACATTGTTATGGCTCGGCTATTGTCGTCGTTGCAGCGATTGGACACGGGCCACTACTCGAATGCTTCTCGAGCTATCAATTATCACGAGCCTAAATCGAGTGCCCACGCAATGCTCGGGTCCAATCTATGAACTGACGTCATAGTCAGCATTCGGCCAATTGTGGTGGGCCGACCACAGTGACGCTTTCGATCGCTCACATCGCCAATACTCCGTTCACCGTTAAAGGGTTTGTCCGGTCTGAACCGCAAGTGCTTAAATTTTTGCGCTCGTTAGGTCCAGGGAGCTTTCATTTAGACAAACGTCATTTTTATTTTGATATATAATGTCCGGATATTAATTAAACTAGTCATGAGCGTGTGTACGAAACTGCACCCCGAATTTCGCCCGTTTCAATGGCTGACATCCTGCCGCTACGCGTGACGTAACATATCAGTCATGGGATTGTCTGCTATGCAGGCACTTCGTGTACGCGGGGGTTGGAATATGTTCTTCGATGAATGTTTTGTACTTTGATTCTTCTTATGCTCTATTTTAGGTTGTTCTCAGTTCAATTGCGTTTCTTGTTATAGCGAAAAAAAAAAAAGAAACGCGACTTTTATCGAGATATTTTAAGACGGCCGTGTGCTTGGAGCAACTATCCGTGCGTTCCTCGGATTGACATATCATTCTTTACAAAGAGCTACCACACCTTTGCAAAGAAGATTGCCGACGCTCTAAAACAAAAGTGTAAAAGGGTGTATTGTTACACCCTTTGTCCCATATAATACACCCCAAAACTTCAATTCGACGTACAGCGCCGTATAGTCGAACAGACGGCCCCAAATTTTACGAGGGGCTTGATAGCCGTGTGGTACCACTTATTAAAATAGCTATTGTACGTGTTACTGACTACAAAAAAAAAAATAATAATCGGGGTTTCTTCGGCCCTACTGCAAAAACTCGGTGTTTTCTTTATGTGGTCTTTGATACGTACTATTTAAATAGTTATATCGCACCGTTATCAAGCCCCTCGTAAAAGTTTGGGCCGTCTGTGGCGCTGTACGTCGAAATGAAGTTTTGGGGTGTATTTATGGGACAAAAGGGTGTAAGGTGATACCCTTTTTTTTTAGAGTGGAGGTTGTCTTTGTTTCTGACGGCATCATTAACCGAGCATTGCCATGAATAGTAATGATAATCCGTAATTATAAGCCATTATATGTCTGACAGTCTCAACGCTGGTGCACGTGTTCAGGGGAAATTCTATGACTATGCCGTGCGACATGTGGTCTCCGGACGTGAGCGTACCCGCCTTTATTATCCTTTGTTTCGGAAACAAAGTTTGGGAACCGGTAACCTGCAGGGGGACCTCATTTTTGCTAAGTACACGTTATTCACGCGGCACTTGTGTGATGTCCACCGTCGCACCAACCCACATGCACCGTTTACATGGTGATGTCGCTGATCGACTCTGGATTGAGGAGGGTGAGTTCTTGGAGGTTTTGGGGAATATTTACCGATTAACACTTTTAATTTTCTTAGTAACTGAAACCTTCAAAATGTTAGAATGGGAAGTTCTCTCCAGGCCCCCGGAGAGCACTTCCCTACTGTCCTTTGGAACATGAAAAATAGTGTTCTATGAAACTTGGATGCTTAATCGTTAAACGAGCCAGTTCTGAAACAAACTTTGTCTGTGCATATGGACGTGATTGGAGGACTTTAATGTTTAGTTATAAAGCTAGACAGGATGGTAATCAAAAAACGCTTTAGCTCAAACGTGCGATGTTCCAGCCCTGATAGTCGTATCAAAAACAAAAGTGTTGAAACATGAAAAATATGGGCTCCCTGCTGGATGGTGCCCCAGACGTCTGAAATGCGGGATAACTATGAACACCTGGTTGTTATAGGAACATCAGCACGCTTTCAAAAAAGTAATAAATATAAAGAAGGGGCGCACCAATCAATGGACAATATAAATTGCAAAAAACTATGTCAGCCAGGCAGGGGCCATGGTCCTTCGAGCAGATTGGCGGGTAAAGAAATGTACGAGATGCACGAAAAAGATTTCCTTCGCCACTTGCTTACTAGCAGGCGTACTTGCACGCCATATAATTTAATGTTGAGGGCAAAGCTGGAGTCCACGAGATCAATCACATCGATTAGAGTCATTACTGTGGGAGACAGAGGGTTAAAAGAGATGCTCTACCGTCAACGTAGATATTTGAGGGCAATGTCTAGCGAGATCATGAGGAATTGAGCGTAGAGCAGCAGTTACACAAACAAAAATGTCTATGCGGCGCAACCGAAACCAAGACCATTTTGCATACGAATAGCTGAGGTCTATCGTGAATTTAGACGTTTAGACTATTTAAATGTATAGCGAGATCATGAAAAATTGATGCTAGAGGAACAGTTGTATTATCACAATATATTTATGCGGCAAAACCGAAGCCAATCTGGAACCGGACAGGTCGCGGCCACATTCGCACGCGGAGAGCTCGATTCTATTTCACAAGGCGACAGGACATCGTGTGTCTGCAGTCCGAGGGTTGTTTCAAGTTTCAACCAACCGCACAACAAAAGTCCCCTTAAATCCATCAAGATCTAGTCTGACAGAGCAACAAGGGTAAACGAATAAAAAAATTGACCGCATCTCCACGTGGTGAATGATGTTGCTTGGGGCGAAGCTCTGGTGGTGCTTGTCTGCGTAGACGCCGAGCCGCAGCATGCCGAGTTTTTTCATTCATGTCAGTAGGAGAATGTGTGGTTTTCTTCTTTTTCTTTTTTTTAAGGAGACAGATGGGATGGCATCTCAGAACCCCCTACTCTTTTTTTTCTTTTTTCATAATTTTTTTTCATCTTTTTTTTTCCATTTTTTTTTGCCCTACAAGAGCACGTGAGCACGTGAGCTCACGAGCAGGAGCACGAGCACCCGACGCCGGACGGCGGACGGACATACGGACATGGCTAGCCCCTAAGGAGCTACGCCCCTAAAACAAAAAGTTATACAGTACAGCAGTCGGGAGGCACCCCAACTTGGCTCTTTACCCGATGATACGTCAGAGCTTCCACGGTTGCCAATGTTGCCAACAAAAATGCCGTTTTTTGATGACGCACTTTGGGAAGAGTTTAAAATCCAATTTCTCGCGTGGAGGAGGATGAAAAATTCGGATATTGCGCGGAGGGTGTTCCTAAACACAGTTAAAACAAGATATAATTGTTTTCTTGAAGACAAAAATTTACCGGACAATCCCTTTAAGCTGAGATTGCACTCATTGCAGCCAATGCCACACGCACGAGAGCTCGAGGTCGCTGCTTTGAAGCGTTCTTCCGCAGAACGGGTGCTCGCGCTAGAAATGCATGTGTCAAAGCCTGGAGCGAGGGCTAGCGCGCGCGTTTGTAACTTTAATTGCAATCTAAAAAAAGAAGAAAAAAAATGGATTGTGTGTATGTTTCTATTAGCGGCGAGAAGTTTTGGTGGCGCCCTCCTGTGGTTCCCCGTTGTGACGTCATTACCTTGCAAACAACAAGTTCGATGGTGTTTGTTATTAGCATGGTGGAAGCTTGAAATCATTGCGCTTTCAAAGGAACACTGCCAACACCGTCAAAATTAAAGTTCTTTCATTCCTCTTATTTCCGTCGATGATAATCCCCTTTCCGACGTCATAGTCAGCGTTCGGCCAATCGTGGAAGGCCGACCACAGCGACGCTTTCGGTCGCGCACGGGGCTAATAGCGGCGAGATGTTTTGGTGGCGCCCTCCTGTGGTTCCCCCTTGTGACGTCATTACCTTGCAAACAACAAGTTCGATGGTGTTTGTTATTAGCATGGTGGAAGCTTGAAATCATTGCGCTCTCAAAGGAACGCTGCCAACACCGTCAAAATTAAAGTTCTTTCATTCCTCTTATTTCCGTCGATGATAAATCCCCTTTCCGACGTCATAGTCAGCGTTCGGCCAATCGTGGAAGGCCGACCACAGCAACGCTTTCGGTCGCGCACGGGGCTAATAGTCTGCCACAACGGGCGACTTGTTTCCCAGCTGTAGATGATAAATTTACCCAGTGCAGTACAACCACTAGCCTGGGGTCTTTAACGTGCACCACGCAGTAGTGATACACGACCGCACGCCGGTACGATGCTCATCCAGATCGAAACGGGCAGGGGTGGGGATTGAACATGACGCCACGGGTTATTCCGGAATGACCATCTCGGTCGTGAAGGCGAAGCAGATCCACCTCTCCTCCACGCGCTCGAAAGGCCGAGAGAGAAAACAAGTGGAAAGGAGGTGACTGCCGACTAAATCGCGTCTCGCGCCGTCAATATTGCCCTAAAAAAATGTTTTTTTTTTTCGCTTAAACTTATTTTTTTTCACACGCGCGTCCCAACCAAAATGCAAAAAAAAAAAAAACTTTTTTTCTTATTAGTTTTTTTTAAGGGTGAAGGGAGTATATAGGACGTCTTGTCATCTATAGAGCTGGTCATTTTTATTTACTAATTTCCTGCAAACAATATACAATAAATACCAAGGCCTCTTAAAGTTATCGCTAAAAAATCGAAGTTTACAAAAACGCATTGTCAATTATTACAAAACCGACAAATACAAATTTTCGTCAAATTTTTATGCGGTTCCTATACCCGTTTTCACCCCAAGAACCATAGTAAAAAAAGTCCGGCTCCTCGCGGAGCATTACTACTTTTCCCTTTTATGAGGAGAATTAATACATATGTAGGTGCATTTTAGATTAGATATATTTTATATAATCAAGACGTATACGTTTCAAACGCCTAAAGCATCGCTTCTTCCTCCGACAACCAAATCTTGTAAGAACTACTTCGCCCGGCGTATGAACAATGCGCAAAACGTCCTTTTTTCTTGAGGTGAAAACGAGTATAGTAGCTTTCTCGCTAATTTTGACAACGCTGTTTAATATAATCGAGTTATTCTTAAAAAAAAAAAAAAAACAGTCACGTACCTGTAAATATGTACGATAGGTTGAAAAGATTTCGGAACGATAATAAAAACAAAATACTTGGGAGTCATGCCAGCGACAGACTTAGCCCGATGTCTCTCTTGCCTTTCGATTCCTTCCTGGTAGTGGCTTCTTTCGATCTCCCCAAAATAACCGTTGAGAGCCTCCATCAAGCTTCCCTTCACTCGACCGCAATTGCTTCCCGGTCAATACGTTTTAGAGGTTAGGGAACAGGCGGAAGTTGGAGGGTGTCAGGGTGATATATCAGACGAATACGGCAGACGGGGAAGAATTTCGAACTTCAATACTGTCAATTTTTGCTGGGCGATTGCACTTGATCAATCGGGTGTATTGACATGCGACAGGGGGAGGTTATGGGGGGATCGGTGGCCGAGTGGGCTAGTGCACACCAGCTCGGAGGACTTGGAGCGAAAGCTCGCGATGCAGAACCCAGGAATCATGGGTTCAATTCCCACCCCTGCCCGTTTCGATCTGGAGCATCGTACCGGCGTGCGGTCGTGTATCACTACTGCGTGATGCACGTTAAAGACCCCAGGCTAGCGGTTGTACCGCACTGGCTGAATTTCTCATGTATGCAGCTGGGAGACTCGTCGCCCGTTGAGGCAGACCAAGTTTTAGGCTGTATAAACATACACACAAATCAATTGTTTTGGGGGGAGGTTATGATCGAACACATCGTGTGCAGCGTGTGTGCCTCCCCCCGCTAAAAAAACAAACAACGAAAAGAATCACGTGGCTGTTTTGACCGCAGAAGTAAACGACGCATCGCCGAAAATGTACCGCTAGCGGTCCGAACTACGTTCCAAAGTTAACTAACCGTTATCATAATCAAAATTTATGAGTGATTTTGTGAAAATTTGTACCAGAAAATGAGGCCCGTTCTTGGTAACTGCGGTATTCAGCTCCTTATGTTTGCGGGTTCCGTCGGCCGTCATTTTCCCTTTGGTCATTTCAGAAAATCACTTCTAACTTCTGAATAAGCTAACGGTTAGTTCTGGAGCTTTGGCATCTTGTTCGAACCACCAGCGCTACACTTTCACAGTAGAACGTGACTTATATTTGCGGAAAAAAAAAAAAAAAACTTGTAATCTTAATAAGCACCCTGTAGCCTTTCTAATGAGCATTAACTATCCCATGGAGCGGACCCAATATCTGTAACTTAAAAAGGAGAAAAAAAACGTGAAAGGAATGCCCATTATCCCATTGGCTGAGCAAAACAACTCCCAGATAGCCATTGGCGGCCACTTCAAGAGAACGGGCGCTCGGCCGCCGCTCTCGTGTCAGGCGTTGCCGGAAGTGTGTGTGCGTGTGTGTGTGTGTGTGTGTGTGTGTGGGGGGGGGGGGGGGGGGGGCTGCGGCCGCTTCACGAGAGCGCGCGCTAGGCCGCCGGCCGCAACCACAGCAGTAGTGAAACGTGTGCGATTTGCTTTGGGTGGAGACATCTGGCCATTTTGTCCCACACTTTTATTTTTATTTTTTATTCAAAAGCGCGTGAAAGAGCGTGTCCCTGCACGCGTTTGTGGCGCTAACTGTGCTATGGCGACATTTTGTTTTCGTCGATTTCTTTGTATTTTCCCCGTGAGCGCGTGCTGTCGGCATTGGGTACTACAAAGGGTGGCATTACCCTAAACAGAAGGACATTAAGGCACCCTAGGCCGTCCACGCCAGTACACCGCAGACGAACTAGTGCTGCATTCACACTGGCGTTCGAATCGCAACCGCGAAGCGGATCGGCATGCTTTCATCATCAAATGCGCGGGAATTTGTACTCTTACTTTAAAGGGGCTGTGCAACGATATTCAATTGGAGTGTTTTTCACTTTACACGAGCTTACTGGCACTAGTGGGACTCAAGGTTACTCGCACGCAACGCCACTGGCCATGAAACGCCTTTGTTACAGTGTAATTTCAGAGACAAAAGCGATCATTTTCATTCAATCTCTCCTTTGCAAAATTTGATGACGTAACGTGGGGATCGCAGTACACCCATATGACGATATTTGAATGCTGTTCATAGATTGGACCCGAGCATTGCGTGGGCACTCGATTTGAGCTCGTGATAATTACTAGCTCGAGAAGCATTCGGGTAGTGGCCCGTGTCCAATCACTGCAACGACGACAATAGCCGAGCCATAACAATGTCTGGAACTCAGCGCGTGTCCTGTGCTTTGCCAACCCGAGCACGTGGCTATGATCGACATTGGCGGCATATAATCGGCTCCAGATCACGTGGCCGCTTGTTCTGGCTGCGAGTTGAGGGTGTGAACGCTGCTCAGTTTTTCTTTAATTTTTTACTTGGACTTCTATTGCGGGGGGTGAAAAACGAACGCGTGTTTCATAGGTCATTAACGTCAGGGATCCGTTCGAAGCGGTATTTGCGCAAAGTACAAAAATTGTTGCATCGCCCCTTTAAGCAACCGCGTTTGCAACCGCTTTGCGAATGCGGTTCAGCAGCCAGTGTGAATGCGACGTGAGGGAGCGGAAGAACGACATTCATATGCTTTCGCTATTTACAACTCAAAAAAGTTCTTAGGTGTCCTCGGAATTCTTTAAAATATATATCCAGACTTCATTACACAGTAGCGCGCACATTTTTAAGACGAAATTGCATCCTGCCTCAAATGCACCAATCGCGCAGCTTATAACGCGCATATGACTGTATAATGTACAACTTCAGAGAAAATCAATAGGCTTCTTCCAAAACTCGAAGCGCCCCATCGCGGCGAAATGCCACGCAGTGCACTCTGGGAACTAGTTGGCCACTCAGTTTCGGCTTCGAATGAGCAGCTTCAGTTCATGCTATCACGCCATGACCGAATGCGCTGCTTGCGTTTTCGATTATCTGACTTTTTACGAATGTACAATACTCTCATTCTCCAGCGATATAGAAGGAAAACCGGAGCACTTTTCTTGGTTCCCGTATACAATGCCGGATATTGTGCGTGCGTATGCAAACCTAGTAAGACGTGGCTTAGTCACATCACCCTACGATTTTATCTTTCCGGTGAACCACAATTGAAATTTGATCAATTTGAGCTCTACACTTATTTTTTGCCGAACGTACGCTTCTTGTTACTTCATTGGGTGACAAACAAGCCGCGTCCTCACAGGAGTCCCAAAGTTGAGCCCAAAGTTGGCGCATGAAACGCAATAAATTCGACCTCATTACTGCACAAATTTTACTATGAAGTCTTCCTCGTGTCATCATATATCTCCCATTCAATTTTTATTCTGATTGGAGATTACGTTTTCGCAAAGGCTGAGACCGACTAGCTACGACAAAGGCCTTAACAAGCGTCCCCTACTCTTTCTTCGCTAAGCCTTTTTGGACGAGCTTTTACAGACGCCCAAGATCTGTGTCTCAACGTCATGTCTGAAATTATCTTGGCATACTCAGTCAGAAAGAAAGCAAACACGTAACAAATCTTATGTCCATTAGCAACCGCCGAATGCGTTTTGAATCCTTTAGTTCGTTTGGCGCACCGCATAAGGGTTCACGCCTGTATACGTGCTGTGCGGCGAACGGCGAGACATTCTTCACGTAAGCGCTCGACTGTTGCTTTCTTAAAAACGGTTTGTATGCGAAAATGTGACTTTATGATTGCGGGATAACTTCGTGCGTATACGCAATATTGAATTAGCATAATGCAAGGGAGTGGAAACTTCACTTCGTATGTGCTGCGGACCGGGACAGATAAGAGATAAGAAATGCGTTCGATTTTAGCTTTTCAATGGCGTCTCCGAGTTTTACCTCGCGTTCTCAGGCGTATTAAGAAAAAAAAAGTGAAAGCCGTTTACAACTCCCTGTAACGCCGAATTGGAGCGCAGCTCTTGAGGAGGAGGAGGGAAGGGTACTCAGGGGAGGGTATACCCCTCCTCCTCCTCCCCTCATTCTTCAATCTGCTTCGGGGGGGGGGGGGGGGGTGCTCGCGCGGTGCATTAGGGGACATTTCCCATAATGCACCGCGCCCCCCCCCCCCCGAGGTCACGTGAACCCCGTGGGGGGGGGGGGGGGGGGGGCTCGCGCGGTGCATTATGGGACATTTCCCGTAATGCACCGAGCGGTTACGCCGACGCCGACGGCGACGCCGCTCAAGCCGGAAACGGGCCCCTAAGAGCTGCGCTCTAAACAGTAATTGCCAAAAGTTATATTTCGTGTATTGACGCACAAAACAAAGTTCCTGATCAACAACACTACTGTAAAGGCGCGAGCTCGATGTATGCATACTTATTGGTTGCTACAGCTTGTTGATTCGTACACAAGCAAGATCCCCGAGCTTCGCAGCGTCGAGATTCCCAGCACTGGCTCGGACACATACCTCGAAAAGCAAATAGGAATGCTCGAGTACAAATATACAAGAAACGCATGTGTCAAGGCAAACTTTACGTATGCTTAAGGCTTGTGCTCAAGCTTCGAGGTCTGGCCATTTAGCTAGGTAAGTTTAGAGACCAAAAACGATGCGCTCATGACCAGGAAAAATGAGATAATGGCTGTTAATAGTCCACGCTCTGTGTATGATTCCTTGCCGACGTGTCGATCAAAACCGAAATCACACCACTCCTCCCTGGCCAACCAGTTCCCAGAGTGCAACACGCGCAGTGTTGCATGCAGGGATTTATGGAAGTAGTCTATTGCTTGACAATCTTCTGTCGTTCCAAAATATAGTTACTCAATTCATCCAACAACCTTTCTCTTACCACAAACGTTTCACAACTCATAACGATTCAATTCCTCTACAATCAAGATAAAGCACGCCGAAGACACGTGTAGAAATGCGAAAGCATTGTAGTCCCGCGGGTGAAATGTTTTCCAGAAATGTTTCTACACGTATTCAATAGGTGAGCGGCGTTTGGCAACTTCCGGTTCCTTAGGAAATTTTGTTTCACTGTTGACAAACGACGACAATGAGCTACGAGCCTGTGCAAGCTTGGTTTTCAAACCTCCAGACTAGTTTTCAGAACCATGTCTAGAAAGGCCTCCAGAATACCGTACGTTTTTTGTTAACAGCTAAACAAAATTTCCTAAGGAACCGGAAGTTGCCAAACGCCGCTCACCTATTTGTTTCGGCCGGTATTGTATTCGGTGTGTGTGTTTCCGGCGGTGACATCACGCTCCCCCACTGCGCAGGCGCGGCACCCCCACCATCTTCACGGCTTCCGTGACGAAGCATCTGCGTTGCTGTGCTTTTCTTTGTGTTTTATTTCTGAGGCGCGTCCACTTTGACCTTGAGCGGCACGTGCTTGATGACGTATTTTTATGGCCATCTTTCGGGCACAACGCCGACGCCTTCTCGCGTAATGGGACACATTCGCCTCGAGATGGAACTAAAGGTGGCGCTACTGTCGCGCTATCATCATCATCAATAGGTGGATAGGAAGATGGCGGCCCCATAGGCTATTCGCGGTCGCGGCCAAGAACATGCAGAATATCGCGTTCTTTGTTTTCCTCGTACGGTATCATTGTGAAAGCGATTTCAACAGAAAATGGTTCTATACTGTTCATTGCCTCAGTGCAATACCTATTGCACCGAGGTGGGGGTCAGTTTTCACCGATATCCAGCGGCCGGCGCGCTGAGGAAAAAGTGGCTCTGAAAGTTGAGATCTGATTCACGCAATGGTTTGATTATTTCAACTTATTACTGCGTTAGAATCTGACTTTTGAAACCTTGCAGAATTGTCACTCCTACGAGCCCCCCAAAACAATGCCACACTAAAGGAGGCATCGACTGCAGCGAAAGTGACTCGCTCAGTGCCTGCGTGTGCGTCGGACGTACCAGATTATCATAATTATTATAACTTTATGAATGGAATAACTGTTTGTTTTATGAACGAACTAACGTCAGATAAAATAACGTTTTCGAAATGCCCCTCAAAAACGAGACTGACAAGTGCCCAATGTGGCTTTTGAATTAGCAAGAAAGAAAAACAAATTTTGCAGTTCAGTATATTTCAGCTATTCGTCTCACGTTGGCCGGAGTTAATGTATGCTTTTTATAGTTATTTACCTCCCCCGAATGGGGTAAAGGTAGAAGTAGCGAAACATTTACGTAGCTGGGATTTTTCAACACGCCGGTCGGTTAAGAAATAGAAAATTCATAAAGTGAGCGGCGACTGTGCGACGGAAGTTTCGCTATTTTGGGTCGGAATTCGGACCGTACGGCTGAATTAACGAAGAAGTTTTTCTGTTGTTTTTTTTTTCTTGGAAAGTATAGCTTAACGCAACAATTTTAGTGTTTTTCAGTCGCGAAGTGGCCCTTAATACACAAACAAAGGGCATTTAGCGAAGTGGATTGCTCGATGTCAGTGGCATGCGACGTTTTTAAATAACCTAATATAAGGATAAAAGGCAAAAAGAAAACATTTGCCTGCATTGTTGATTGAATTGTTCGTCTTGCGTTTTGTTACAACATAAACAATAATCAAAGTTATAGGTTTATTTAGTCCGAGCTTTACTGCGTCCCCAAGCAGCTAGTAAGTTTTACGAGAGCACATGCACAGTAAGAGAAAGAAACCAAATAAGGTTACACCCTACCGAATTCTAATAAATTACGCATTAATCTGATGAGGCCAACAGGAGGAGCAAAGCAATCCGCGTCGGAGTGATTTCTCTAGTATGTTAGCCTACATCCACGTTTGCGGAGAGGGGGGGGGGGGGGGGGGTCAGATTCTAAGTTAGGCAGATTAAAAAAAGATTATTGGCTGATTTTGTGGTCCCGGCATCTGAAACAAATATTCTACTCAGCAACTTCAGGGGCTCAATAACACCGTTCAACACCTTGTACGATTCGGCTTCAAATAAAGCTTTGTAGCTATTAAGACTTCGAAAGACACACGTAGCAAAAATAAACTCCATGTGATGCGGTATACGAGCATATGAATATATGGTCACTGTCAACTCTTACAAGCCATTGCCACTCACATTTTATGTTGAGTGGTCACTGTGCCAGCGCGAGCGAGCGCAATGCTTTTCGCCGTAAAGGCGCCGCAAGGAGACACTCTTGCATTTTATTCCCCCGCGAACAGGGTGGAGAATAAAAATTCATATGATTTAAATTGTGATTTATATGAGACAATTTTTACTCTGATGATTTAAATCAAGCCCGTCTCGGAAAATAATCCCAAGAATATATTTTTTTTTTAATTTGCCGTCTGTCTATCCTTTGATGTTTTTTTATGTGCATTTGATTTATTTCAATGAATGAATCATCAAGGCTCAACACGAACAAAAGGAAGTGCTCTTCTGAGCAAACTGGAGTGTCGAGCTTGATTTATACCTTTCCCTTTATTGGTCAGCCACGCGACGTCCTGTTGCAACAAAATCAGGACGCAATATGAGCAAAAATTAGAAAAGTGATGTGCTATTGCAATCAAATGAAAAAGAAGGAGTATTTGTTTGCTAATTAATAAATCAAGCTGTTTTTGTTTAGTTTGGTGGGGATGGCAGCAATAAAAGTTTTGTTAATTAAACAGTACATTACATTTACAGCAGTTATTTCTTCCACAGTGTTATCAGTGATCGGACGAATTCAAAAATCAATCTGCCATTTTAAAAAAAAGAAAGCCGTTTACAACTCCCTGTAACGCCGAATTAGAGCGCAGCTCTTGAGGAGGAGGATGGAAGGGTACTGAGGGGAGGGTATACCCCTCTTCCCTCCTCCTCATCTCTCCTCCTCCCCTCTTCCCTTCTCCTCTTCCCCTGTAGCGCCAGAGCGGTGGCTCACGCAACGTCAGCAGCTAATGACGTTTCAAGCGCGCGGCACGAGCAGCACCGACGGGACCAAGCCCTGGATTCGAATAGAACAGCACGAGACTGGCAGCGTTCGACGATGTAGCAGGGCGGTCTCAGCGGAGCCCCCTTTTTACGTTCTTTTCAGTTTTTTGTGGTTATAAAGATCAGTGTGTTGATTTTGCATTGACGGACGTCTTTCCTGACTCCCACACCCCCTCCTCCTCCTTCGTCCTCCTCGTCCTCCCCATCGCCTCCTCCTCCTTCCCCTCCTCCTCTCCTCCCCCTCGCTCTCGTCCTCCTCCTCCCGCGCGGTGCATTATGGGAAATGTCCCATAATGCACCGCGCGAGACCCTCGTTTCGCCGACGCCGACGCCGACGCTGCTCAAGCCGGAAACGGGCGTTTAAGAGCTGCGCTCTAAAAGAAAAACATCGATTGGTAAAGAACAACCATTTTCTAGCTGCAGTGGTATAAATAATATTAATTTGATTTAAATGAAATGAATTTGAGTTACTTGATATTTTCTACCATGCTCGCGAATTTTCAGTCCCATGGGATGTAAAGACATAAGAAAGGGGAGGGAAGATCGAAGCTCACAAGAATTATTATACACGAACTCAGGTCTGTTACGTCACGGCGCGGTGGTCGCGCGTCGTACGCACTTCCGGTCTGAGGCTGTAGGCGGAAGTCACCATGCGGGCTGTACATTTCTGTGTTGTTTTGAAAGAAACCGGACAAAAAACTGCCTTCTCGTCAAAACGACAGTCGGGAAAACTCTGAAGGTGAGTCTTCAAGTGTTTTCCGCCTGCTTAATTTGTCCAAGAACGTTGATAGGTGCCGTGAAAAATAAAAACCAGACGCCTTCAAACCACGATTGCTTATGTGGGAAGCACTTTCGGTTGCATTCACGGATACTTTTTGTCGTCAGGTTTATTTGTTTTGTCCCAACATGAACGAGGGGAAACCGCCAAGTTGTACGGACCACCTGGGGACTACGTTCAGTGCTTCTTCAAGTTCAAACGGCCGCCTGATCGCCTGAGGCCAGATTCACGAAACGATCTTACGCCAAAAATATGCGTAAGACAAAACTTAAGAACTAATTCGTATTCACGAAACGAAATTTTCGTAAGTTTTGCGCAGGTTACGACGAAATCCTACGACAGCTCCGAAGCTGTCTTACGCACTTCTTACTATCAAATCAGCATGGCCGACAGCGTCGCGGTCGCGACGACCGACGGACGTTTATTTTTCTACGTGCGCTTCTCACGCGTCCCGACTTCAAGCAGCAAGAAAAAAGTAAAATTACTTGAAACAGACCACGACGAACAAGAACGCTGGATTCACGAACACCTGGAAACAGCTCCAACGGCCACGATTCAACCAACCCTGACCAAGCGAGCTCGGCAGATAGGCCTAGCAGGCACTCCGACCACGGTGGAAGATCGGCTCGGCGCAGCGGTGCTACGGTCCTTGGCCAAGACCGTCTGCCCACGACCGGCTGGTGTGCTGAATGGAATATGCCCGCGCGACCTTTGTGAACCCTTCCCGT
Organism: Ixodes persulcatus; assembly: GCA_013358835.2. NCBI lineage: Eukaryota > Metazoa > Arthropoda > Arachnida > Ixodida > Ixodidae > Ixodes > Ixodes persulcatus. The sequence continues at coordinate 136,102 of JABSTQ010009319.1, read as the reverse complement.
ATTATAGTTTGATCGCTAACCTCAATTTTAGATTAAGAGGTCAATCTCTTCCTCTTGTCATCTCCTAGTTTTCCGAGGCAGCGGTGACGAACGCTGTCGTCGAAAAGGGGCTCTCATCGATTCTATCTCTTTGTTTTGTGTGATATAGAGCTCAAATAAACGCCGTATGGATTACCTTCGCAACACGGTATGTACACTTTGTTATTAGTATTTCATTTTCATTCTGGCACGACTGCACATCACTGTCGATCGCTATAACAGTTCGTGGGTCGCAATGCCGATTCAACCTTTCTTTGCCGGGTGTCACGTCAGCATCGAGTTGCAACCGTAAAGGATCGGCCCCGAAGCGCTTATCAATTCGCGGTCCAAGAGCGCGAACCCAGCACTTCGATCAAAAGCGCGCATCCGCTCCGAGTGTGAACAGGTATTACGTGGCTCTTGCTGGCACTCTTGTAGTTCAAACGTATCTTTTTTAACGTCGGCTCGCTCCTGCATCTCCGAGGCCGCGAAAAACTCCGCGGCAATTTGTTTCCATCTACGTCGCTTTGCAAACGACTGTCACGGGCCGTCTTTTACCAACGATGACAGCAGTTGTGTTGACTTCGTAGCGATCGAGTTCATACAGTCAACGGAGACTGTTACGCATCCCGGCCTCGGAATTCGGGCGCGTTTAAATCGTGTTAGCGTCGACATATCACTGCACGGACACGAACCCCAGACAAGCGGGGGCAGGAAGGCCGCCTGTGTTTGTTATTAAAAATCCACGTGCTCCGAACGGCTCCGAACCATGCCGAGCTCTCCGATTGGTTGTTCGTGCTGCTGAAGACGCGTCGCCATAGCAACAGTACCGGTATGTTCTAGTTTTTCCGTACGAGAACGCCGCTTTCCTCCTCTCACTTAAAGGGGCCATGAAACAAATTTGGGGCTGGGATAAATTATTTTAAATTGGGACTTTACTAATCGGATATCGTTTAGTTGGCCAAAAGAAAGAGGGTAGAAAGTCCACAGCCAGCTTTTCGGTACGAACATTTGAAAATATAGCGGACTATTTTGTACCTTCTTTCTTTCGAAAGCTCTCCGTCTTTTCACTATGATACATCCGCGGTTCCCAAAGCGCGTCAGCGGTGCCAAACTGACGTCAGCCGAGCCCAGCTCACGCATTGGACACGAGAACTGCGTCACTCGGACGTATGCGCTCGTCAACAATAAATCCGTCGACGAATATTCGGATTCGCGTTCATGGCCAATGAGTGCCCTGACGGAACTTATCGTCACTGGGGAATGACAAGTTCTATGGTCAGCTGCATAAACAGCACGGTGGAAGCTAGGAGTCATTGCACCGGTGCCGAAGAATGTCACGGCGGCGTGATTTCACAATTAGCATTTGAGTTGAGGATTAAAGCTAAGGAAGAAGAAGTAGGAAAATCGTTTCATGACCCCTTTAAGAACGCGTTCGTGAATACCGATTTCTCCTCTTCTTACGATGTTCTTAACTTACGAACTTCTTAGCTAAGTTGTCGTAAACTAAGAAGCTCTTCGTGAATCTGGCCTCTGTTGTTTTCACACACGTTGAACAAGAGACCATTCGGATATCCAGTCTCGTAAACGGGAAATTTATCTTTTAAAACTGGACTCAGTATTAGGGTGACACGATTTGCTTAAGGCCGATAGAAGAGCGTGGTTCGCAACACTTCGTTTTATGGTTTTGGAATGTCCTGACGCAAACGGAAAAAAAATTCTTTGCTCATCTTGGGTTCATACGCCCAACAAACGCGCCTAGCAAGAACCAATGGCGCCCTCGTTGGAAGTCGCGCTATGAGTCTCGGCACATCAACGAATGTGCCGAGACTTTCGGATCCGAGAACATGTTCTACAAGTTGTCGAATGACCTAAGAACGAAAGTAATTTTTATTTATTGTTTACATTTTCGGTGCCCTTTTCAGCGTTCGTGTGTTTTGTTCGTGCCCTGCTCGCTGTAGGAAGCAGTGAACATGGGCACGCTGGGATGTGATGAGTGCACGATGGGCTTTGATTTAGTGCAGAAACGGTGTATGTATGGGGCACCGTAGGTTGGGGACAACTTTCTGTGGCGTATCTAAACGGACCAGGTGCGAGCACGCAGAGCTTCAATCGGCGCTCAAGGTGCGCGAGCCCACACGCTGCCGTGAGTTTCAACTGTCTCAGAAAAGGCTATTAGCCCCGTGCGCGACTGAAAGCGTCGCTGTGGTCGACCTTCCACGATTGGCCAAACGCTGATTATGACGTCGGAAAGGGGATTTATCATCGACGGAAATAAGAGGAACGAAAGAACTTTAATTTGTACGGTGTTGGCAGTGTTCCTTTGAGAGCGCAATGATTTCAAGCTTCCACCATGCTAATAAGAAACACCATCGAACTTGTTGTTTGCAAGGTAATGACGTCACAAGGGGGAACCACAGGAAAGCGCCACCAAAATATCTCGCCGCTAATCGCAGATAATTTGAAGATTGCGACTCCGTATGGGTTTTGTTTATTTACATAGAGACTTGCAACGCAGTCCGGCATCAAAGCAGGTTGAGTACGTAAAGCACATTAATTTCTAACAAAAACATCAAAACACAAACAAACAAGTATAAACGTCAAACACATCCTTCAATAGCCAACCTATTCCATTCTGGTATTGTTTTCGTAAAAAAAAAAAAAACGCGAAAACATCGGTATGGTAAAAGTAGGGTCGGATTGTGTTCTGGTAATCTACCCTCCCTGATGCATCAAAAGGTTCCCGTAAAGACATTTCTCGACAGATCAGAAGGCGATCGTTATATATTAATATATTTTAAAATTTTTAACGTAAGAAGTTTTTGGCGTTTAACTAGTGATTCCTGTTTTAAATTCTACTTCATGCGGGTGACACTCGTCCCGCGTTGGTAATCGTATAAAACAAATCTAGAACACTGATTCTGTACTTTTCCCAATTTTTCTATTAGGGTGTTGTGGTGTGGGTCCTACACAACTTCTGCATATTGAATGCACGGGCGAAAAAACGCAAAGTGCAAAAGTTTTTTTTTTTTTTTTTAATTTTGCATTAACCTTGTCGAAAATTTGGTCGTATAAAATTAAGCATACGTACAGCCTTTAGAGTTATCATTTCCACATGAGCTTTCCACGCTGCACCGCTAGAGAGAATTACCCCAAGGATTTTACGCTTAAGTTAACCTGATTTATTTCATTATTTCTTATGCTGCGGAGCCAATGGATCCTTTCTTTTGAGTACATCTCACGGGAACACACTTTTGACGTTCTGATTCATTTTCGAATTGTTGCACCACATTGAAATATTGTCAATATCGGCCTGTAAGAAATTTTCAACATTCGCATCACTAATTACTCTATAAATAATTCAGTCGTCTGCATATAGTCCTACATTTTATTGTATTACATTATTAATTTCATTTATATATACCAGGAAGAGCAAAGGGTCCGGAACATACCTCTGGGGAACACCCGATGTAACACCAACGTAATCTGACTTTTCAAAATTTAACACAACACACTGATTTCGTTCTCTCAGGTAGCGAAAGTCACTGGATCCTGGTAAAGTAGCACTAGAGGGTAGTGGCAAATGCCCCTCAAAGGGAATCATATATCCCTCCGTCACCTCCGCATCCAATAGCGTCCCATCGTTTCCGTGACGTCGAAGCCAACGCGCGAGGAGGGTCTTGCCTTTCTGTACATATTTGTTTTGTCTTTCGACTTTGACTTAGCATTGTGGAAGCCACGAGAGGGAGATTAGAGTTTTCCCCCTCCGATGGAAACAAATACGAATTTTGGGGATTAGGTTCCCCGTCCGATGGATACAAAGGCTGCTTTCAGGGGCTCGGTTCCCCCTCCGATGAATACAAAGGTCGCTTTCTTAAAAAGTGAGATCGGAGACAAGTTGGCATCACTCTGTAGCCAATATCTATCCATTGAAGCGGAACAAGGAGCGTTTCCAGTGAACTCTTCTTTCGACTGCGGAGGGATTTGAAACCGACGCATCACGCTTGTGGGAGGAGCTTCTCCTATTTTCTTAACTTGTAACCGACTATTGGCGACGTGCGCGATCAAAAGCATCGCTGTGGTCGGCCTTCCACGTTTGGCCGAATGCTGACTACTTCGTCAGCAAAGAAGCTGTCATCAACGGAAATAAGAGTAATGGGAGAACTTCAATTTTGGCGGTGTCGACAGTGTTGGCTTCAGAGCGCAATAGTTTCAGGCTTCCACCCTACTAATTAAAAACACCATCAAACTTGTTTTTCGCAAGGTAATGACGTCACGAGAGGGAACCATAGGAGGGCGCCACCAAAACATCTCGCCGCTAATAGCCGTACACAAACAAATACTAATTTACAGACGACCGAAACCTCGCAAGGTGACTGGCTGATCGGTTTGATTCTCTTTCCATGGCAATCACCATTTCGGTCCTTTCAGATCATCAACGCTTCCAAAGGGTCGTTCTGAATCAGTCGCACCAAGGTCGCTATGGAGCTCCATCGTACTGAACGCGATGTTCATCAATGTAAACGTCTTTAACACTGCGTATCTATATTCAACTTATCAAATATGCTAATTTCCACGCATCTCTAACGGTTATATTGTTCTTTTTGCGTATTTCAAGAGAGGAAAATTAATTTTCAATGCTGCCAAGCAGCGACACCACATGCGGTGGCAGAGCCAAGATGCTCGCATGTTTCGTCGGTATGTGGATACCAAATACTAGGTATACAAAGAAAAAAAAAGATGCCTTTATAAAGCAACCTGTCACCCGGAACTTGGAGCTGCTCACCAAGCATGGAAAGGTCAAGGAGAAACTGCCCCTCCCATGAACCAAAATGGCGACCATACGGGAACTTGGCACTAAATAGGTGACGTTTCAGGGTATTGACACTTCAGCCATCTTTTAGCTTAAAGGGGCGATGCAACGATTTTTGTATTTTGCGCAAATACCGCTTAGAACGGATCCATGACGTTAATGACCTGTGAAATACCCGTTCGTTTTTCACCACACGCAATCGAAGTCGCAGAAAAAAACAAAGAAAAACGAGCAGAGTTCACCCCCTCATCTCGCAGCCAGAACAAGCGGCCACGTGATCTCGAGCTGATTATATGCCGTCAATGTTGATCATAGCCATGCGCTGGGGTTGGTAATGCACAGGACACGCGCTGAGTTCCAGACATTGTTATGGTTCGGCTGTTGTCGTCATTGCAGCGATTGGACACAGGACACTACCCGAATGCTTCTCGAGCTATCGATTATCACGAGCCCAAATCGAGTGTCCACGCCATGCTCGGGTCCAATCTATGAGCCGCATTCAAATATCGTCACTGGGCGGTACTGCTACTGCCCAGCTACGTCATCAGGTTTTGCGAAGGAGAGATTGAATGGAAACGCTCGGTTTTGTCCTCGAAATTACAGCGCAACAATGGAGTTTCTTGGTCAGTGGCGTTGCGTGCGAGTATCCTTGAGTCCCACTAGTGCCAGTAAGCTCGTGTGAAGTGAAAAACATTCCAATTGAATATCGTTGCACCGCCCCTTTAATTTCGTTGTTGTCAGATATCTAAAGGTTGGTCCAAGACTGAGTGAAACGCTTTTCCATTGTCTAGAAATGTAAAAACTGTTCGTAGCAATTAAAAATGATGTCGCCTAAGCTTCCCGACAACGTATATTGAGATAAGGAAGTCGCATTTTAACAGAGAATGTGTTTAATCAGCCAATTTTGGTGGAGTTCTGTAACGTCTGGCTGTATAACAGCCGGCTTTAACGACAAACTGACACCGAAAAGCGCCCATAGGTAACCATATAAAAACACTTATGCCCGTGGCAGGATTTGCATTCACCACCTTGAGATTTTGAGCCAAATGCTTTGCCGGCTGACGTATCCATGGGCCGGTGGCATTCAGAATGCAAAAGCGAACTCATTCGCGCAGCGCTTGAAGGCGTGGTCGCGCGCTTCGTGGCCTCTGCTTAGCCTCTGCTAGAGTTCCTGTATAGGAGGTATTCACTGGCCGCCATATTTGAGGTCACTGTTTAGAGCGCATGCTCAGAACGAGCTCGCATTAATAGGCTGCCAAGACCGGCAATCTTGGTGGTGCGGAATGCACGTGGCGAAAGAACTGTGGAAGCTCGCGTTCAGCACGCGCTCCGCAGCCGAGCACACAGCTATGGCCGCCAGTGAATACTTCCTATTAGCGGCGAGAAGTTTTGGTGGCGCCCTCCTGTGGTTCCCCTTTGTGACGTCATTACCTTGCAAACAACAAGTTCGATGGTGTTTGTTATTAGCATGGTGGAAGCTTGAAATCATTGCGCTCTCAAAGGAACACTGCCAACACCGTCAAAATTAAAGTTCTTTCATTCCTCTTATTTCCGTCGGTGATAAATCCCCTTTCCGACGTCATAGTCAGCGTTCGGCAATCGTGGAAGGCCGACCACAGCGACGCTTTCGGTCGCGCACGGGTTTGATTCCACATGCCGCGTGCCGCCCTCGCCGCTATTCGCCGAGATCCGATCACGTGAGGAGCCGTATCAAGTGTCGTGCAGCAAAGTAGACGTTGCACGCGCCCCGGCGTACGTTCCCAGGCTTTTGAGCCCGCCGCGCGCCTCGAACGCGCGGCGCTGCTATTCGCCGAATTCAGTCACGTGAGGAGCTGTATCCACATGCCATGCGTGAACGCGCAACTCTGGCTCCCGTAGGGAGCCTATACAGGAACTCTAGCCTCTGCTGCCGTGCAGCGCCATCTCACGGCGTCTGTCAGAAATGGGAGCGAATCTTTAGTAAGCGGTGCCGTTCAGACGCCCTTCTCTTTTTTCCCCGGAGAGTTAGCGGAAGGGGAAACACGGTCTACTAAAAGGAAGTTTTAGTAGACCGTGTTTCCCCCTCCGCTGACCCTCCGCTACGAAGAAACCGCCACTGCGCCTGCGCGCCGATGGCCTTGGCTGTAGAGTTTCGGGTAGCGGAGGGGCTTAGCGGAGGGGGAAACATGGTCTACTAAAACTCCCCTAATACAGCGCCGAGACCATATATACCCTACATGCGCCACGCGTAACTGCGCTTGTGCCGAAGGTAACGTGACGCTCACATGTGGTTCACCGTAATGCAAAACAGATGGATGGATGGCTGTTAAAGGCTGTACCCTTACTAACCGGCGGTAGCTTGCGCCACCTATAGACCATTCCATTTAGCGCTCTCTGGGCGGCACCATTTTGTTCGACAGCAGCGCCCTCTCCATACATCCGGGAAATTCAGCGGGTTCGGTGGGGTAAAACGAGAGAGAGGGCACGCGTCTGACTCCGCTAGCAGACGACAAACCAGGAGGTTGCCATTCTCCATCTTTGGGCTGTATCGGCGGGCTGGACGGAACATCGAACTCTCGCTCGTGGCTGCCGTTGTGAAGTGGTTCGCGTTCTTAAAGGGCCTCTGACACGCCAAAAAAAAATATTTTTTTTTCGTGCTAAACGTTGCAATGGCATATCAGGACATTACAAAAAAATTGTTTCACTATAAAGTTGCGTAGATTTTTTTATAAAAATAGAAATACGAGGCCCAATTCAAAGTTCCCGCCGTGCACTGTGACGTAACAGTGTACCGCAAGGTGTCGGGGCGGTCAGAAGGGAGGCATCGCCGGAAGTCACGTGAGTTGTATCCCTCCTCGTGCTTACCGCGAGCCCGTGTAATATTTTTTTTAATATTTTTGTTATTCTTCGCACTTCCACGAGCGATCCAAGCAGACAAGGTTTCTTTATTTGCTTTTCATCGCTTAATGTTGCTGTAAAGGTAGAAGAAGCGGAGTCAGTGAATACAATGCCTAGAAGGTGCTGTGTGAGGGACTGTCCCGGTATTTCAGCAACTGAAGAAGAGATCACACTGCATGCATTTCTGAGAGACATACATCGGCCGCATGAGCACCTAGTAAACAAGTTCTACTCATGTTCTAGACAAAATACGTACTTTGTGCTCGACGTTTACTTGTACTTGGTACACTCACCAGTTCGTATTCTTTAGACGGCAGGCATCTACAGCCTGGAGAGTATCCGATGATTCAACGACCTCGGTGTCTCAACCTTCAGCAATGCGATCGGGCGTGTCGTATGCTAGCAATCCTAATTTCTGCGAGCGTTCTAAATTTTTTTTTTTTCAAAACTTGATAGCTTGTTTTGCGCCCAGTATAGCCCTGTATTATCGGACTGACGGCATGCACTCGTATACTGGCTTGTACTCGCAACGCTTTCATCATTGACCTCCATCACGTCGATCCACTGACTCTTCGTCCTCAAATTTTACAGCACGCAAACTAACCAACGGTGCAGGGATAAAGAGCTAGTGGAACTGAAACTTCGTTTTCTACGATCGCTCGTACGAAGAGCAGAATAATAAAAAGAAAAAAAGTCTTAGGCACGGTCGCGGAGAGCACGAGGAGTGAAACTCACGCGACTTCCGGTTAACCCACTTTTAGTGACGTAGCTCGATGCCTCCTTTCTGACCGCCCCGACACCTTGCGGTACACTGTTACGTCACAGTGCACGGCGGGAACTTTGAATTGGGCCTCGTATTTTTATTTTTATAAAAAAACTACGCAACTCTATAGTGAAACAATTTTTTTGTAATGTCCTGATATGCCATTGCAACGTTTAGCGTGAAAAAAAATTTTTTTTTTTGGCGTGTCAGAGGCTTTTTAAAACCAGCGCAAGCTATCCCGTTCTCTCTTCTGAGACGATTAAAACGGTCGAACATAAAACATATCTTTAAGGCCGGTTCAGACACTTGCGTTTGAGTGCGTTTGACTGCGTTGCGGCGAGAACCGAAAGCGAGTCACCGGCACATCTGTGCTACGTATGAAGCGTGGAATCCAATTCAAGGAATCTTCATGGCACGCGATATAAGCAGCAGGGATGTCCTGGTGTCTCGCGGCCGCAACGCAGTCAAACGCAGTCAAACGCAACTGTGTGAACCGGGCTTTAGAATAGTTATGGCTACTCCAAAATCAGCCTACAGCTCTCTGTTGTTCTATTTCGGTAAATGATCAACTATAGTCGGATGCAACCTAAGAACAATCTTTTAGCTCCACCCACAAGCGCATTGCGCCCATCTGAAGTGCCTCCGCCGTCGAGAAAGTAGTTCGCTAGCAACGTTGCTTTTTCTTCCTCCAGTAAACGTGTCTTAAACTACTACAATATTTATTTAATTCATTCAGGACGTTTAAATAAGTTAGAATACGTTTTTGTCAACGAAATAGCTGTTTAGTAAAGAAAGAAAGTCATGTCCAATGTACCGTCTTCCCAATTCATTTTCTGTCCAAGATACTGTCTAACATACCGTCTTCCAGCGCCTTCGATTGAGGGAAAGCGGCGAAAACAAAACCAACCTTTCTCTCGCCAAAATTATAAATAACAAAGCACTTATAGTTCCTGCAAATAATAAATATTTAGTGATTTACTTAGTTTTGTGGGCTTTGCGCACGAAATGTGTGCCTTTATTTTGTTGGATTAATAGAAAACAAGAATAATTATACTTTTCGGGTTTTGACAAATCGGCACCCCTCCCAAGTCATCGACACCACCACCGCGCCCCGCCAGAGTGCCTTCATACAAACGCGCGCTTTTGCTTGAGTGGTGACATCTCAGCCATTTTTACGCCCAATCGTTTTGTTATGCATTTTGAAGTACGCGCAATCCGGTGGCAATCAGCTCGAGCGCGTAGCTTTGGCTAATGCATAGATGCCATTTTAGCGCCCAGGTCACGCAACGAGTGCGCGAGAGCGTCACGCGCTGAACATTCAGTGCAACAATGAATGTCTTCACCCTGAGACAGACAGACATGTAGGCACCCTACGCCCCGCTCTCTTTGTCTTCCGTCATGGATCCCACTGAGGTGCACGGCAATCTCAGCTCACCCCGCGGAAACCACAGCGAATTGAAGCAGCGGTGCCGGTACTATGTTGAGTAGCAACGTGGGGCAGAGGCGACAGAAATCCAACGAAGCAGACGACGTCCGGCGTAGCTTCTCACCTCTCAGCAGTGCTAAGCCTCGCGCCCGCTTCGAAATTTTCGTTGGCGATAGCGTCGCTGGATTCTCACGTTGTCGCGCAGCAGCGCCCTCTCCATACATCCGGGAAATTCAGCGGGTTCGGTGGGGTAAAACGAGAGAGAGGGCACGCGTCTGACTCCGCTAGCAGACGACAAACCAGGAGGTTGCCATTCTCCATCTTTGGGCTGTATCGGCGGGCTGGACGGAACATCGAACTCTCGCTCGTGGCTGCCGTTGTGAAGTGGTTCGCGTTCTTAGAATAGTTATGGCTACTCCAAAATCAGCCTACAGCTCTCTGTTGTTCTATTTCGGTAAATGATCAACTAGCAATCTTTTTTCCGTTACTTAAATAGCAGTTGAGTCAGCCGGCAGTACTACCCTCAACTACTGCGTGTATTGCGGCAGGAGAGCAGGTTTTTTTTTATTATTTCAGACTTCCACTCATGGTCGCTAAAGGCCTACACCAGTACGAACTTTGTATGGTAAAAAAGGTACAGCAACCGGATTTACTTTTCGCCAGAGAGACCGGCCAATCTGACACAGTTTTCCCTATTTTTTTTTTATTTGCACGCAGGTAATAGCGCAATTGGACCCTGTCTAGCATAGTATTACACGACAACTGGCATACCAAAATCTGCGCATCTGCGCTTAAAAGTTCCAAAATGACGCGATTTTAAACACAGTTTGCACGCCAGCCGGACGCTAGCTACAGCCCACTCGGCGGAGCGGACGACATGCGGGGTGAGAGGGGGAGTGCATTTTTTTCTCTTTTACCCTCTCTGCTATGAACCCAATGGAACGGTCTATAGCGTAAGTCTAAAAAGACAAACATGATTCCTCCCGCCCTTCTAATCCAATCTTTTTGCCACTAACTATCATCAGGCAGTGTGGGACATCACCAGGACCAGGATGAACGTTGCACGTGACTGCCGAGAGGAAGCACTGGCGCCTCACCACAGATCGCTCAATTTTTTTTCTTTTTTTTTTCTTTTTAACGATTTCGCGTTTTCCTTACTGGCAGCCAGCTGTTATCGGCGTTTTCGGGGCTCGAACTAAAACTCCCGTGGCTCGCTTATTTTCCCTCCCACATGACGGTTTCCAAAAGATGGATGCTGACGTGACGCGTTGCATCCGCGCGGGGCGTCCGTCTCGCAGTGCTCGGCGCTAACTCGGCCTCCCTTCGCGGACACGGAACGACGACGCCGAGACTCACGCTACACGTAACAAGGCCGTATATTGTTTATTTCGCGCTGACACACGTTACGCGACGTAGAAAAACAAACATTACGCCCTCGGACATGTGTCTCGGCGTCGGTGTTGTGCCCGTTACCAAAAAAAAAAAAAAAAAGAGTAACGAAATAGCGTCACTTGTTAGTTCGTCAAAAACTTGACGCGTTACCGAGTCTCGTTGCCGCCCTTGAAATGTTTACAAAATATCGTTCTCGTTACTTTGAAAAATGAATGTACTTTCGCGTTACTGAGGATCTCGGTATTACTAGGCAGCAATAAGCCGCGGATAGCATCTTCGACAACAATTAATATTTTACAAAGTAGTTTGGTAGTGTTTAGTGTAATATATTGTTTTAAAATTAAATTTGGAAGTTACATTTTTTTCTTAAAATTCCGATTGGCTCGACTTTTCTTTTATTTGGAGAATCATCTAATGACTTTTATGTGCGATCATAGGACTAGTTCTGTTTTGTTTCAATAAAACACGAGAGTCGACGCAGCGTATTGTCTAATCCGGAGGGCGTCAAAGCGGCAGACGATCAGCAGAAATCGCTCTGGTAGACTGGGCTTGCGAACCGATCACCGCGATGGGTCATTGCCCGAAGACGTCTTCGTGTGAGTTCAGTTCGGGGAAACTGTCAAACACCTTCAAACGACAACAAATTGTCGAGTTCTAAAAAAATGTCCCTTACCGCGAGACGACCACGTCCTCGTGGTATGGCGGCCGCGGCAGTAATCTTAGTGGAAGGCGAGGGCTGTCTTAGCAAGAAGTTTCACCAAAACATCCACCAAGAATGGCTTCGCGTTCCCTGCAGTGAACGATATTGAGTGTTCTTTTGAGCACCGGCGTGGGAATGTTAATTTTCTCAGAGAAGGATTTCGAAGGGATGCCGCGCACGAAGAAAGTATTATTTGCCCCTTTTCGGCGAAGTTTAAAGGGTACAAATTAAATTGTTTTCGAGCAAAACAAAAACAAAAAAAAACATTATTAATCGAAAGTAACCGTGTAACGAGTGACATGATTTTTCCGGACGGTATACCGTAATATAGTAGAGAGTGAATCGTTTTTGCACATCTGATATGGTACGTAAAAGTCTCTAGGAACGAAAATGCTTTACTCTTTAGTATCTTAAAACTCCAACGATTAGGTTGGAGCGTTATTGAATAAAGCGTAACGCGTTATAGGCATAACGGCGTTACTTGCTGACTCAACACTCGAGTCCAATCTGTGTTCTTTATCCTGGCCTCCAATAGGTGACGTATTAAACGCAGCAGCCCAGGCCTCGTTATTTAGGAGGTGTTGGTCGGGGCCGGGGAGGGAGGCAGCTGTTGGAGTGCCCCCCCGAACTAACCGTATGCGCAGCTTGTCCCCGACCATCTGCCGCGGTGGCCGCCGCACGCACGCGTCCATCGGAACGCCGCCATTGTCGCTCCTTTCTCTCTCTCCTTTCATAGTTTTCCCTTTCTCCTCCGTACGTTTAGCAGACGGTTAGGTAGCTGCCTTTTCTTTTTTTCCGTTTTTAGGCGGGTTTCGGCGGCCGCCAGGAGCTGCTTCCACCCAATCCAGCGACCCGAACCTCCCACGTGACCTTGTGGACAGGTTCCCGCGATGCGGGGAGGGTTTGAAGTCACGTGGAAATGCTTCCGGCGCCGGATTGGATGGTGTTTTTGCTCGTGCCGGCAATCGCGGTCCGCTTTAGGGAGTCGAAACGGGGTGTACACGGCTGGTTCGCCGCCCGACTTTATTGTCATCCCCCCCCCCCCCCCCCCTTTTCTACCTCCCCTCCTCCTCCCCGGGTGAGGTTCGTCCGCCCCACGTGCTTCACAAATCGCGAAGCTTTGTAGTAGTCTCCACGGGAGTCCGATAGAGTGGGCTCCCCCAGAATACTTTAAGTAAAAAAAAAAAAATAAAAATAAAAAAATAAAACTCGTATGGACTTTACCGCTCTCGTTCAAAAAGGATATATATATATATATATAAATAAAAGAAAGCAGGCTTCATATTTTGATCGCGGCTGAGAGCTTTCACTGATTGTGGCGTTCCGTTGGCTATTCGCCGTTTCACCCGTACGATGGACCGCGTGGAATGTTACGAGCGGTTGGAGAGTCAATTCAATGCCCTGGGAGTGTCACGCGAGCTTCGGGAAAAGTGCGGTGACACGCGGAACGCGTGATCACGTGGCAGGTTCGCAGCGCTGGATTGAGCCGAGCTGCGATTCGTAGCGTCTGTCGTAGTTCGTCGTAAGGGGAAGAAGGAGTGCACTCTAGTGTGGCGCCTGTTTTACTCGTTCATCGATTCGGTCGCTTCCGAGAAGAGCGACGCGCAAGAACAGCTGCTCCTTCTTACGATCTCCGAGTCGCACTCGAAGCGCCAAAACTGACCTTGGTTTACAGAAAAAAAAAAAAAAAACAGAAAAAAAAGAAAAACAGGCATTAACTCGGCCGGCTTTTGGGAGTTAAAATTTTATTGTACACGAGACAGCGAACGGGACAGCTCGCTAATGATTGGTTTGCGATATTTGGAACCGATAGGCAGAGAGAGAAAGAGAAAAAAAGCCAATTAGCGTTTTATTTGTTTGCTTTTTTTGTTTAAGAAGCACTGCGAATAGTGCTTCGGCATCTTTGCAGGAGAGGGGATACATTAGGTTGTTAACTCGAGAATAAAAACAGCGAAATGGTTAGAGCACGCATACATTCAGTTGGAGGGCAGGGTGTTTGCACCACCACTCAAAAATTGAAGGGTGTTTGCACCCCCACTCAAAAACAAGTTGGTACGCCACTGGTTCGAATGCGAGAGCCCAACGCCGCGTTGCAATGCGTTCGACAAATGCAGTTGAGGCAAAGGCTGCTTTTGTCTCCACTGCACTCGTGGAACGCGTTCGAATGCGAAAGCCCAACGTTCGACGTTCGTTCGACGAGTGCAAGTAGAGACAAAGGCAGCTAGCTTTATGTCTGCATGCCCAGAAATCATTCCAGTCAGAGCTGGGCGTTCTGACGTCCCTCTCGTCTGCTCCTCTCCCTGGGTTTCTCGGCGCATAAAAGTATTTAAGTTTTGATACCAGCTCACATGTTCTATAGGAAATATTCATACGCGGAGAGCAAGTCGTCTGCTTCTTGCGCAAGAGTTGTGGTGACGTCAGAAAGACGCCAAGCTCTGATTGGCGCTAACTGAAGGATAGTGGGTAGACCTCAAAGCAGGCTGCCTTGAAGTCTATCCACTATCCTTCAATCAGAGCCAATAAGAGCTCGACGTCTTTCTGACGTCACCGCAACTCCGCGAAAGAAGCAGACGGACTTGGGGTCCGCATACGTTTTCCGCTAGAACAATACTGTGGATTTATGAATAAACCTATGATATAGTTCCTTTTTTTTTTAGTTTATCTGCGAGCGAATCCGAAGCTACAAGCACGAGCATGGCGCCCTGAACGATGCTTCCACTGAACGAGCGCGAGTGTTTGGCAGAAACGCGGAAAGCCCCCAGCCGCTTACGCACCGAGAAACTGCATGAGGGAGAGCACGAGACGAGGTCGCTACGGAGCATAATCGGAAAGTGTTTCTCGCCAATATAAGCGTCTTTGGCGCTGTGTAGGCATTCAGCATATAACTGCTTACCTCCACAGATCTTTTAGAATTATTTTTTTTTCTAACAAGTTTCAAGACAGAGAAATGTCTCTTCAATGCCGCCACCAAGCACCGACCCCACATGTGGTAACGGTATGACGATGTGCGCTTGTTTCGCCGGTGTGTGAATAACAAGCTCTCGGTATACAAGAAATGTTTTTGTAAAGCGACCTTTCACCGCGAATTCACATCAGCTCACCAGGAACGGAAAGGGCAAAAAGAGACTGTTCCTTCCATGGACCAAAATGGTGACCGTACGGGAAACTTGGCGTTACTTTCCTATGATCCAATGCCTTTAGCCTCAAGCGATTCGCGTCCAAATTTTTCTAGCATTTCAGAGATGAACCTGAAATAAAAGAAGTAATCTGCCCAGTCGTTCAATTCCTTCAACTTTTTCTAGAGCTTTTTTTTTTGTTTAGAGATTTTACACGATTTAACTTTTTGTATGCTGAAAAAATTTATCGGCCAGTTATACGCTCCCAACTTCCCATTTTAAACGAACAGCTTTTTATAACGCAGTTGCTTAGTGGCATACAAACTGGGAAGGTACGTAGTTCAATACCTTAAACTACCCATTAAATATTTTTCTATGCCAGTGTAAGCGAACGAGTAATCGGAGTCAGTTTGATGCGATTGAGTTACTCACTACTGCTAGTTCTCCTATTTTTAGTTAAGTCCTTAGTTTTGAGTCTTTACTTCACGGCCAATTATTTTTTTTATAAAAAATAAACGATGATATGATGTCTAGTATTATTAGTTATTAGTTTCATAATCAGTGTAAACATTCACATGCTATTCGGCCACACTTGTCGGGGGATGGGGGAAAGAAGCTTTAGATCTGTTGTTGTTTCTTTTTTGCGTAATATTTTAATGTTTGAGCTGCGTAACCTCCCCTTCTAGAATATTTCATCGAAGCAAACTTATAGAAAATAACTGGAAGTGCCACGGGGTGTCAAATAATCGCGCTGATATGTTTTCATATTTGACCGTTGTTTACGATCATATCGAATCAAATCTGGGGGCTTTAGGTGCCAAACCAGGAAGGGCATCTGGCACGCCCCAGTTGAGGACCGAGGATCTATTTAGTGCACCTGGGGATCTTTTGAAAGGCAACCAAAACCTCGGTTTCACGGCAACTTCTCCGCAATGAGCCCCCGTCAGACGGCGGACAAGCGCGCTGACGACCGGGATTCGAACCCGCAACCTGGGATCCGTAGGCCGGTGCTTTGTCTCGGAGCCCCCGAGGCGGCGCAGTTATTTAAGAATTGCAGACTTGACACAAACAGTTAGTATTCTTATAAGTAGCAGGGACTATTACGAAACGTTTTTACAATAAAATACCTTATTAGCAGCGCTTATGATTATTTTTTGTTTTACGAAATTACAGTGCGATTTTGGTGGCAAGAAGGTGCCTGTCATGTGGGCTCCTATTACTTTGTTTCCTCGTTGCTTGCGCGCTGTGTTGAATTTTTCGAAGTATGCACCAACTAGCTCGCATCGCCACCCTAAAATCGCAAACATGCTGTAAAGAGCAATTTTGTCTTCTATTTGAATTGCTGTGCAAATCGTACCTCGACAAACTATCACAGAAAAAAGTATAAGTGCGTAGCATTGAGCATAGCTACCTGGCAGTACACAATTCATGCTGATAATGTTTATAAAAGAAAGTATACCTTGCTCCAAACTTGTTAAAAACCTAAAAGTTCCAAATAATTGCAGCAAATTTTACAAGTATGTATATTTTTATCTTTATCTTTTTTCTTGAGTTCCCATAGGTTGAGAATCGCAGGATATCCGTGGTGCATCTTTTTGGTTGTATTCTTGGGAACAGTTAAACAAGCGCTTTTTTCGCGTGAGTCTCATCCTTAGGCTGGGTTTATCCCCACGTTACTGGTCGACCTAAGAAAATCAGAAGTCGCAAAATCTATCTTACCATGACCTATTCTCTGCTGTGTATTTCTCACAAATCCAGGCGTGATCCGAGGACGTCACCGAAGGAAAAAAGAAAGCATGTCGGTCCCATTACACCTCAAACCTCGGCGAGCCACAAACTCGATGTTAAACTCGAGTGTTTTTGAGAAAAAATAACCGTAATTTTTGATCCGCGTAATTAATAAACTACGCGTTGCAGGAAGCTGAAACTCCGTGAGAATGCAACCTTTGGGATAGAACGCGAAAGTTTGAAAACATGGCGTTCGAGGGGACTCATGTAAAGTGCCTTCGGAATGAGATTTTAAATATGCTTCTGGAAATCCGGAGCTAGTCGGCAGGGGTTAGCTCAGTATACCAGAGTTACTCACCTGTTCGTGTTGTCACATGCTCAATTGCTGGGAAGGGTTGTCTTGCGACGGAGAAACTTTAAACGTGTTTTAAACCATTGCACTTTGCGCAACGAGAGGTCAATTTGATCTTTTTCTTCGCTGTCTTCAATGCTATAAGGCAGTAAAATGACGACGACGAGAATTTCGGCATAGAACAGGTAAAGAAATGCCTCTATCGGGCAGGAGATCGAACAATAGGGGGGAAGGGGGTGCTTTATCGAGCTTCTTGTCCCCACAGTCCGGTGATTACTAACACAGAAAAAAGAAGAGAAATTGAACCTCGCCTAGCACGGTCGCGGCACGAGCGCTTCGCCCTGCCCAGTGCTTTAGTAGCACGAGGAGCGGCCTTCGAATCGTTATTTTTGATTTCTAGGATCAAAAGAAACAAGAAAATACGGTTTGTTGTCCCCACAGCTGACGCGTACCGGTAGTGGCGTGACCGTTCGATCTAATCCCCAATACACCATTCCAATATTTAAAAGTCCTCAGCAAAGTCTGCGATCTCCTCAGTCCAGCACGCACATGTTCGTCGCTTCGGAAAGCGAGCGAATCACGCTCCATACGAACGAACACTGAAATGGAACCGGCCAAGGGCCCTTTTTTGTGAAGGTCTATAGACCTTTCCAATGCTTACAAAATCACAGTCCAGCGTGCGATCTTCACAGCCCAGCACGTGCGCGTTCGGCGCTTCGGAAATCGAGGAAAGCACGCGCCATACGCACGAACACTCAAGATGGCACCGGCCACACTCTCTTTTGTGGAAACATCTATTAGCCCCGTGCGCGACCGAAAGCGTCGCTGTGGTCGGCCTTCCACGATTGGCCGAACGCTGACTGTGACGTCGGAAAGGGGATTTATCATCGAAGGAAATAAGAGGAATGAAAGAACTTTAATTTTGACGGTGTTGGCAGTGTTCCTTTGAGAGCGCAATGATTTCAAGCTTCCACCATGCTAATAACAAACACCATCAAATTTGTTGTTTGCAAGGTAATGACGTCACAAGGGGGAACCACAGGAGGGCGCCACCAAAACATCTCGCCGCTATATTTGGCGGCCATAGCTGTGTGCGCGGCTGCTGAGCGCGTGCTGACGGCGAGCTTCCGCAGTTCTTTTGCAACGTGCATTCCGCACCATCAAGATTGCCGGTCTTAGCAGGCTATTAATGTCAGCTCGTTCTGGGCAAATATGGCGTCCAGTGAATACCCCCTACAGAACTTTCAAAAAAAAAAAAAAAAGGGCTCCTGGCCGGTCTCATTTTCAGTGTTCGTGCGTAAGACGCGTGAAGTTGCTCGCTTTCCGCTCCGATGAACATGAGCGTGCTGGGGTGAGCAGATCGCAAGCTGGGTTGAGGACTTGTAACTACTGGAATGATGTATTGGCGGCGAGAAATTTGGGTATCATCGCCTGGTGGAAGTTTTTCACAGCCCAGAGTGAGGATACTCCAACTGCCTTAGGTGGTGCAAGCACGTGCAATGCCAAGCTTCTATGCACTATAAGAATTAAGACATAACCGCGTGGATAGCACGTGCACTACCTATAAGAATGAAGGGGCTTTATAGTGAGGAAAACAGAAGCGCCCCTAGCGAACTTCTCACCGCGAATACTCTGTTTCATACGAAGAGGAATAAAAAGACAGCTTGCGCAAGATGTTTTTTTTTCTTTTTTATCGTTTTAGAGCCGGCCGGACCAGTGGCACACACCATGTCTTCAACGGACAGGGTGCTCAGTCTGCTCGGTTAAAAGCTCGACAGCTGGGAGACTTCAAGACCCGCTTTTGCGAAGACCGCCGCCCGGCCAACACGGGCGAAACCTTTGGAGCCCCAAAACGGGGGCGCGGGACTCCCTGCGTATCCGGAAATTTGGCCGGCTCGTCTGCAAGCTGTGCACGCATGGAGCCTTCCACAGGCACTCGAGACCGGCCTGCTAGAAGTCAGCAAGCAGCCCATGGCAGCCCCGCGAAGACCACTCTACACTCTAAAAAATGCCTGAGCGTCTATATACTTACCCACACCCACAAAACACTCAAAGCTGATTTCGTAGATCGCTGAGCTGATTTCGTAGATCGCAGAGATTGGATCTTCTAGTGCTTTGCGGGTAAGTAGACGCGCAGGCATTTCTGAGAGTGTAGGCCTAACGCTCTGCACCCTCTTCACCATCCATGATCATCATCATTCCACATTCATTCAGTCTCGAGCCACTAAATGAGCTGACTCAGTCAACAAGCCCTCATTACCCGCAACATCAAGCCGCACCCTCGCCCACAAGCTCCATTTCGACATCATCATGCATCTGGTATATTCTATCAGCACATAATGACCTTTATCACTTTTTATATGATAATGCAACTAATGCTAACGAGCAAGCGAGCTGGACAAGAATGACGAAAATAATCCCTGGAGAAGGGGAACAAGGGTGATAAAAGGACAAACATACCCTTTTTACCTTTTTGTTTGTGTTGCAGGCCTCTCGTATGAAACATCGGTCTCTATACAACCACCAGAATCTCTCTGAGTTGCAAATAAATACTATTACCATTGTTCTTACTCTCTTTGACGGTGACAGCGCAGGGAAAACCACCCTCACACCATACACTCAAGAAGACAAGCACACGCGCTGTCTTCCTGAGTGTATGGTGTGAGGGTGGTTTTCCCTGCGCTGTCACCGTCAAATATGGTTCACCAACTCGCCCAAGCATCCATCCTATCAAGTTACGTTCTTACTCTCATACTTTGTGTACAACCAGGGGCGGATGCAGGAATTTCCTGAGGGGGGGGGGGGGGGGGGGGGGGTCAGGTGTTGGTCAGCGTACCATTTGTTTAGGAACCCCCTCCCCCTCTCCCTCGTTTCACGCCCTAAATTTTACACACGAAGAAATCAAGAGGGGGGTCAGGACATCCGGACCCCCCCTCTAAATCCGCCCCTTTGTACAACGCTGTCAAAGCTGCGGGCGCGAGAATGGGGCTTGATCTGACAGATTATTTGCAGGCGATCACGCGCAAACGAAGCTATAGATGAAGCCACGCATGCGCGCCAGTAGCGTTGACAGCGAAGGAACCCAAGAAAACAACATTGGAGATGCCACAGGGCGCAGTACTGTCACCTACACTATTCAGCATCGTCATAGCACCACTCCTCTGGCAACTTTCTAATGGCGAATTCAGGTGGTCCATCACCGGCGAGCCCACGCCGGCGGCAGAGGCAACCAAAACCGCGCCAGCGGCGCACCACGTGACCCTCTCCACCCGAACACAAAGCGCCGGCAACTGGCGTTTTCGTTTGCCTGGGTCGCGCGTGAACTTTGTTAACTTCTTCCTCGATTATTTTATGATACAATACGCACGCTGTAGGCATCAGCAACATATATTCGGACTCTGAGATGTGGGTAAAGAAATTTGAATATATTTTGTTTAGATTCCCGATGAACTGTTGCCATCTTACAAACTTCCAGAAAGCTCACCAGCGTCGCTGTTTATATTTAATTTTCTTGTTATTACCTTTTTTTCTGGAATCCTCAGCATTTTCATTTGGCCCAGTCTTTAAAATAGTAAGGCGCGTTCAAGTCTCGAGCTGCAGCACTATCAATACATTTTCTTTTTACAGCGGTATAATAACACGCTGTGCCCCATAGCTAACAGATCTTACGCAAGCTCCCTTTAAAATATTTTATCTTTATCTCCGTTGTTATTGCTGTCTTTTCTCGGACGACAGAGGGGTGTCTGTCTCAATGGCTTCGTTTTCTACTCGAACCCGCTATCGGCGAGCATTGTTTCGTTTGGTTCCCTTTCCCGATTCGGATATGACGACACCGGATACAGTCTGGCAGACAAGCTGCCCGACCTCTTGAAGCTCGGGCGAAAATTGTGCCGGTAAATTGCCGGCACCCGCCTGAGAAGCGCCACCCGAACGGCGCGCACTCGCCAGCCTTTGACCACGCGAACGCCCTTGCCGGAGATATGGCAAAATATTTTGCCGGGAAATGACCACCCGAATTCGCTATAAAATACCCAACCTCAGGGCGACGATGTACGCAGATGATATCACGATCTGGACGTATCAAGGGCCTCCCGAAACACAAGTTGTCGCTTTGCAGAAGGGGCTCGGCACCATTGAAGAATATCTCGTCGATGTAAGAATGTTCCCATCGCCAGAAAAAAACGAAATATACCATCTACGGCCGCGATCAAGACAACAAAATCCTAGGTTTTACCTATGCGGGAGACCCAGTTCAAAAAGAGGACTCCGTTAAAATCCTCGGAATTAACTTTGGGTACAAGCCAAGATTAGGCAAAGCTTGGCTGGCCGAGATGTCCAAGAAATGGAAACAAGGTATCAATCCCGAAGAATATCCACGAAAATGGAAGGTGCGGGGGAAAAAAACATCTAAAAGACTCGTGACTGCAGTGCTTGTATCCAAAATAGCATATGCGGCGAGATTCTACCGGCTCACGAAAACCTATCTTTCCAGATTTAAAAGCATGCTCAACGAAGCAAGAAAAGCCATCCTAGGGCTTCCACGCCACACTTCGGCAGAGGAAGTAAGCAAGTGCATCTTACTCCCAGAGCTCACAGACCTCATGAACCAACAGAAGGAGGCTCAACTCTCCCGTCTACAGCATACAACCGAGGAAAGAAAATTTGCCAAGTACATGAGAATCGAGATACAAGAAGACGCCGCCATATCACCAAGCAAGGCACCGTGGGAACTTATTGACGTCACTCAAGGGTGCAAACCTGTCCCAAGAAACATGAAGGCTGCGCGGCACAAGAAAAAACGAGAACACTACGCTAGCATGCACAAGAAGGAGCTGGCTAAGCTTCTAGAGGACGCAAGAAACATGATCGTCTATGTGGACGCCAGCATCCCCTCTATGGGTTGGGCAACAGCAGCCACATACATCTAAGGAAAAGTGACCTGGACAGAGACCCAAGGTAACCCTCGGGGCCACCACACCCCGGACTTTGCCGAACGAGAAGCGGTGTTACAAGCCATCCGAGGGGCAGTACCTCACCTGCAAGACGAACAACAGCTAATCATCTATACCGACTCGCAAGACACCATCATAGAACTCAAGAAATACAGGTCCTTGTAATGTTTGCCGAGTACAGGAACCGAGGTGTATGTAGACTGCCAGCAGTCCAGTGTGATGCAGAAGCAGTGTTCCACAAAACGCGGGCCAAATCGTTCCTGCTTCGTTCCTGCTTCTGCAGAGAGCGCGTGAGGGGCCGGCACGCAAAACGCGCCGTCGGGTTCGTGCGATGGCCGATAATCATGACGTTGATTATGACTGCGCCCAAGCACCACCTAGACACTGTCACAGTCCACTGACAGCCTCACCATTGACGCTATCTTCGCCTCCGCTATCTCGCTATACAGATCCAAGAGAATTGAGATTAATGTCAAGTGGACTCCCGGGCACGAAGGCATTCTGGCAACGAGCTAGCCCATGAGGCTGCACAACAGGCGATGAGGAATCTCACGCAACCGTCCCTGTTGTCTCAGTTCTCTACGGCAGGCTCAACATCACAGCAACAAGACACTGAGCTTACCCCATACGATACAAGTGAGGAACTCAGGCTAGCCCAGAAGACACGGAAACATTTTCTGGCAAGATCATGGACGCCAGAACAACACCCCATTCCTAGGGAACAATTCAAAAGAAAACAATCAGTGATGCTCCGCCGCATAGGCACAGAAGAACCAGTCACACCCAGGTTCAGATACCAAATGGACCTGGCAACACTTAAGGAACAACAACCCTACGCTGTCCCTCAAGACCCTAGATGACAGCGATGCCAAGCCGAGGAATCCATTCCCAGACTTAAACACCTACTCTGGGAATGTGAGGCACTATGCAGCCTCAGAACACTCATTTTCAGTAAGGTGGTGAATGATTAAAGACCCTCAAAACTGCAGGACACCCAGCGGGCGACACCCCACGCAAGACGAGAATCCTCAGATCTCGCTTAGAAGCCTGGGAAACTCCATCTAACACCTTTAACCTAGGAGACGATGCCAAGCCTTAAGGCCACCGCGTCATGAAAACTTTGAGTCTCCGGTGATATATATTGTTTTCTTTAAATAAACGTATTCACCAACACCCTGATATATTAGAAGAAACAGAAGAAAGGTGACAAACAAGCATTTCTTCTGTTTCTTTTAATTTATCTTCAGGTTTTCTTTCCTGTCTATGAATTTAAACATCATGATAAATACGCACCAGCTCGCCTGCACGTTACCATTTCTTTCACTATAAAATATATTTTATTTTATTAACTCAGCTTAATATAGTTTTTTTTTTAATAACTTAATCGCTTGTGTTCACATGTAAAAACCAGCGTGTCTTACACTTGACTGTCTAATAGACGCTTTCAGCGCGCGCCAGATTGAGCCGCCATTGCCGACCTTCTCTTGTCTTACCGAGATGCCGAGCCACTGAAGTGGGCGTTGACGAGTCTCCACAAGGGCCTATGCTGGGGAGAATGGCACAGTAACACTTAAAATGGCAATAACCTGCCCTGCTGTGGTAATAATGAAGAGGAGCGAACGGAATAATAGGGAACAAAAACTGAAGGTCGGTTATGGCGGCGCCCTTGCACAGCTGCCTGAAAGCGTCTATACCCCTAGCTGTTACACGGGCACCTAGTGCCTCTAAATAAGCTGCGCTTCAGAGTAGCCACACCCTCCCAACTTGTGGCTTAAAAGCATGGTTACCAGTTATCTGACGCTTTATTTGAAATCATGGGAAACACTTTTCCATCCTCCACAAATGTTTAGACATTTCGCGACAGTACAGAGCAATATAACTTGAGCTTCCTAACACCGAATATAATGTTGAGGAAGTCGCACTTTTGAATCATAACGATCTGCAGTTGCGGCGTCTACTCTGCGCAAGCACCAAGATGGCTGCGCCCACAACAATATCGGAGAACAGAGTGCCAGTACTCTAAGCACAGCTCATTAAGTAGCTCTACGGGCACCCTTAAACGCGGTTAACTCAGCTTTGACAGCTGTTACGCCAGCTATTTCAGAAGAAGTGAAGAGTTCGCGCGCACTGCTTTGATGGGTGCTCAACATTCTCAAGCGCGGAGAACGTGGAGCGAAAGCTCGCGCTGCAGAACCCAGGATCCTGGGCTCAATCCCCACCCCTGCCCGTTTCGATCTGGATGAGCATCGTACCGGCGTGCGGTCGTGTATCAATACTGCGGGGCGCACGTAAAAAGCCCCAGGTAGAGCCACTAAATGAGCACTAGCCCCAGGCTGGTGGTTGTACCGCACTGGCTAAATTGCTCATCTGCAGCTGAGACACCAGACGCCCACTGAGGCAGACTAATGTCCGGCTGTATAAACATACACACAACAATTTGTTTTGCTTGCAAGAGCACGTTCGCCCATAGCTTTGACTGCATAGCCGCAGAATGTGGCTTAGCGTAACTGCAGTTAAGTGTACCCGTGTAACAAGGGTCTTACACGTTGTTACGTGTAAGACACGCACAATTTCTCTTCCCGCGAAGTAACTGTTCCAGAAACCACCAAGAAAACAAAAAGTAAAACACGTGAAGCGTTAAGTTCTTGGTTGTAGCTAGAGCCACAGATGGGCAAGTGTCGTTACTTTGAAGCGTAGCTTATTTAGTGGCACTAGCCGGTGCAGCCTGTCCACTCGTCCCATGCCGCTAATTTGCATCGTCGTCAGAGATTGTCGCTAATTCAATTTACCAGTCACTCGCCGTCGTCGTCGTAGTTGTCGTCCACCCCCCCCCCCCCCCCCCCCCGAAAAAAGAAAGAAAGAAAAATGACCGCATCTTCACGTGGTGAATGATGTTGATTGGGGCGAAGCTCTGGTGGTGCTGATGATAATTATTTTATTGTTCATAGGTAGTGCTGATGGTGCTGATTTTTTTTATTGCTCATAGATTACTGCTTTATGATTGGTGAAATCCGAGCCAGTGGTTCTTCTAGCGGATCAGCTTGAATCCGCTAGAAGCCGTGGGAACTCATCTCCACCGCTTAAGTCAACGGTCCATGTCAGAATGAGAATGTGAGGTATGGAACGTGGTTATATACGCATTTGAGCATTTGACCGCAGCGCCCTCTCGTCTATAAACGTTGAGCCAATGCGTGCGAAGTTTAACGCGATTATATACGCATTTGACAGCAGCGCCCTCTCCTGTATAGACGTTGAGCGGCTACATGCAACGTTTCATCCATGACATCCCCAGCTGTTGAGTTACTACCACATCTCAGAGCCCCCTACTCGTCCCGCCGTCGTGGCCGAATGGTTAAGGCGATGGACTATAAATCCATTCGGGTCTCCCCGCACAGGTTCGAATCCTGTCGACTGCGCAAACATTTTTTTCTTTTTTTGTGAGCACGGACGCCGGACGGACGGACGGACAAGGAGCTTCGCCCCTAAAACATGTTGGAATGTAACTACGTTTCGGTTTTTGCAATCTTTATTGATGATGATCCATTGCTTAAAATAACTATTAACATTCTCTACTTTTCTAAGCTACCACCAACAAAGCGTATTACAGTTTCTTTGTGTTTTCTCGTCATTATTTTATTATACTCACTCCCCTCTATGTTTCTGATGGCCTTGAAAATATATGTACAGTCGATGTTCATTACGTGTTTTCGAACCCACTTTCCATGGTCGTCTTTTGACCGCCAGGCGCAATGAACATCTGATTGACTCTAGAAGGCTGGAGATTAAACCTTTCGGCAGAGCTTTCTGTTCTAGCCGATAGGTGCTGTCAATTTCGCTGGAGTCGCCACTATAAATAAATTCGCAAATACACACGTAAACTGCCACGTGGCTCGGCTTGCAATGCGCAGAGAACGTGATGCGCTTCAAACATCGTATAGAACTCGTGAGTTTCCGACATCGATCCAATTGGCCCCGAACGCGAACCCGATAATTTGCCGACAGACTGATAGTTACCGAGCGGAGTCCGAATGATGACGCATATTCAGTCTTGTAGGCGTTACCGAAAAAATGTAACGAAATACGTTATCACTTGAAAATGAAAGGAACGCGTTACCAACCTACGTTACCCCAAAAGAAAAAGAATGCGTTACCGTTACTGTTAAAATGTAACGCGTAATTTTTGCGTCACTCCTTTAAAATATAAATTAACGCGTTTGACACTTTTGACCTTACAGATATGCAAAAGCGCCATATTAAAAAAAAAACCAATGTTTATCCAGAAACGTAACATGATTAACATATCCATTTATGGTTCCACCTAGACACTTGCAAGAGAAAAGGCAAAGAAAAACACAAAAAGATTAGATGGCTGGTCGCCTAGAAACACGAAAAAAATAATTTGTTTATGTGCTAGGAAGAATATGTAACGACTAACGTAGCTACGTTACACGTAACTCGAAATAAGTGACGCAAGTGCGTCACACGTTACAGTTTTGAAAAAGTAACGAGCACGTTACAACGCTGCCGGAAAAAAAGTAACGCGTTACCGGTCACGCCGTTACATGTACCGCGTTACTGCCAAGACGCATATTCGTGTCAGATCCCCGAGTTAGATTTGACTGCCGTAGACGGCCACCAATTTGGCAACATTGTGCCACATGGGTAGTCTAGCCCTGTGTACGGACTTTACGAGGTTAGATTGAAAAAGTTTCCGGGATCGCCGTTAGGGGTCTTTGTTTTCCAAAATATTTTATGTCACTGTGTTGGCCATTTTTTTTTTGTATGAAATTACCACAAATGTCTGATTGATATCGATAGAGGTCTCGCTTTGAGAAGCATTCTAGTCGAGCAACCATGAACATTTTCAATGATAGATAAAAAATAAATTTGAGCGGTCATCACATTTTTTTATTTGGAGAAAAAAAAAACTGCGACAAAATCAAATCCTGGTTAAATGCTCTTCTTGAGGACTCATCCCCTTCGTTTTCCAGCGTGAGTTTATAGGTTTCCGAATTCAAGCGTGGTCGTAAGGACACAAGTGATCGAACCCCTTTCAGAACGTCTAAAAACAGCTACCACACAAGAAATGGTGGATAAAATCCATGACTTGGTTTTGGAAGACCGCCGCATAAAAGTGCGTGAAATTGAGGAAGCAGTGGAAATCTGTTCTGAACGAGTTCTTCTATTTTACACAATGAAGTGGGATTAAAAAAAATGTTCTACAAGATGGGTGCCGCACTTGCTCGATACTGAGCAAAAACGCATTCAATCCCGAACGTCAGCCGACAGTTTGCAAGTGTTTCAGGCAAATCCAACTGATTTGAAGCGACGATGTGTAACTATGGGCGAAACCTGGGTCCCCCATTGTATGCCAGAAACAAAAAGTCAATCGAAACAATGACCGGGGCCCGGTGAATCGGCTCCGAAGAAGGCAAAGACCATTCAATTGGCTGGCAAGGTGATGGCCTCAGTTTCTTGGGACGCCAAAGAAATTTTGCTCATTGATTATCTTGGAAAGAGAGAAACTTTTATTGACCAATACTACGTAAGACTTCTGGACAAGCTGAAACAATTAATTGAAAAAACAAACGACCGGGAATGGTCAAGAGACGGGTGTTATTTCACCTCGACAATGCACCCTTGCATTCAAGTGCAGTCGCTCAGCAAAAACGGACAGAATTGAAGTTCAAACTCCTTCAGCATCCACCGTATTCACCTGATTTGGCTCCCTCGGATTTCCACCAATCCCCGAATCTCAAGACCTTCCTGGTTGTAAAGAGACTTTCTGTCGAATGAAGAGGTGATGGAGGCTGTGAACAGTTAATTTGGGGACCTCGAACAAAGTCACTTCCAGGAGGGCATTGAATAGAAGGAGAAAAGCTGGACGAAGGCTGTAGAGGTTCGGGCGCATTATGTTGAAAGAATAAAGTGTGACTTAGATGAAATATATATTGTTTCCATTTTCATTCCAGAAAATTTTCAATCTACCCTCTTATTGTGCGGAAGGAGACGGTGGTGTAGCGAGATCAGGTCCGTACTTGGGCTCTTTCGCCGTGCTTTTCAATGAGCGGAAAGTGAACAAAAAGAGTTCCAAATAAGGACTCAATTTTTACGCGTTTAAAAAACACACATCTTAGGCAATCCAAGGGCCATCCGAGGGCAATTCGAGGGCAATCCGAGGGCAATTCGAGGGTTATTTTGAAATGTCGGTTCATTCCCCTCGCGTACCGGTGTGCTTGTTTTGCATGCAGTTTGACGCAAGCACATTGTTTCCGTTTGAGTTGTACGAACTACTATATAAAGTCCGTAAAACTAATCCAAAAGTAGCTTTTCACGGTACCATCTTCAATATATACTTTTTATGCTATTGAAGTATTCAGTAGTACGCGAAAAATCAAATTCGCCATTCTACGCACTAAGAAATTGATGGCATCTACTTCCCCACAAAGCACTTGTTAGTGCCAGTCTCCACAGTCCACGAATGGAGGAGCTTCACAAATGGGGAGACTGAAGATATGTTTAGGTCTAAAAATAGCAGCCTGCGCTTTGACACTGAACACGATGCAAGCGCGCAAAATATTACCATCAGTGTAACGCAGACTGTTTTCTGTCGTTATTTGATGTTGTTTTCTCGGTGTGTCTGAACACATTTTAGCCTTGTCGTTCGACATGCCCTTCCCGTGAATTGCAGCAATCGGAATTCCCAAGTGCCCTGTAGGACAGTAGACACATAAGATTTTATTAGAGTGTAGAGAGTCAAGCAGTCGCAGATATTGTTGAAGCGTTTGGAGTCTTGTGCAAGATAACAAACCAACTGCCAAAACAACTCTCGCATTTACAGCTTTGCATCGACGAGATCGAGAGCCTCGTCTTTTTCATTTTTTTTTTATTTGTGGAGTGCTTTAGCCGTTCATACGTTATTTGGCGTGATAGGTAACCCCAACCGACACAGGACAGCTCTCCCTCACACCGAAACATACGTAGTGTAATAAACAGAACACGCAACCAATACAACAACAACAAAAAAGTCCTTCAAGTTACCGCCCCCTGGCGGACGCGGAGAAGACTCTCTTATAAATGACGCCATAAATCTGCAGCGTCTCGCCTTGGAACGTCGGCGGTGCATACAGTGCCGCCTGCGCAGCGCCATCTGTGAGGGACCGCAGTCGTCTCCTTGCACGTCCTTGCTCGCCGCGATGGACCGCAACGGCCGCTACGAGCGTCATATAAGCCAATACAGCGCTGTGTATGTATCACGTGACTACACGCGACCCGTCCGTCGCTGCGCTCCTTTCAAATATCACGTGACACTCTCACGGCATTCAATTGGCTCTAATGGCTCGTGGCGCATTCCGTAGACTACCGTAAAGTAAAACGGAGTGTTGCTTGCATTAAGCCGCCGCTGACGAGGCTGGAGTAGCCCAACGTCCCAGCCGACAGAGGTCGTTGTATTCGTACCGTTTTATTTTTTTCCCTTTTGTGAACGACGGTACGAAGCTGCTTCGAGGCACTAAGCCGTCGGGCGTATTGTTCGGCTTTGCACTTAGCGGCCACCTGCCGGCAATGGCGGCCGCATCTTGGTCGTACGGCCGTAGGTACAGAGTCGACCTGCTGGAACATGCAACGTGGCTGACGGTCCTTGGGTCCAGTGGAAGTTTTATGGACGACATATTGAACAAAGATGAACGTGTATTCTGACGACTTTGAAGCCAAGATGACGTGAACGTCCGGGTACGAAAGTGACTGTTCATACGGGCTACCGGCATGGGCCAACGGCCGTCGCGGAGCACGAGAATATAGTCAAAGGAGTGGCTCTAATTTCCGACTGGCACCGATGTTGGAACCATGTTCGAACTATTCGAACATATTTTGTGAACACCCTATTTGCTGGCGTTGTTCTGCGTTGGTAGTGCACTCGAGTTTTCAGCGTTTGCAAGTGCGTCATTTGTGTGAACATGAAGTCGCTCACGCATCTGACGCCTTGACATCATGTATTGGTTTGGCGGCGTTCATCTTTGGCTCATGGAATTTGCAATGGTCTTCGACGATTGCGCAGCGGCGCGTTGTAATACATTTTTGCAGCGCGAATTTTGCTGTTCATCTTTGCTCCAGTGAGTTCAGCCTTTATAGATGCGAGCCTGTAATGTGTAGCGTCAGATTACAAGCACGGGTCACGGTTGTAGGTAGAAAGCTGCTGACCGTGGTGCCATTTTCAGCGCTCTTACGTCAGAAATCAAGAGCGCATTTACAAAGAAGTCAAGAACGCGCGCTCGTGTGCAGGTTTGAGCGACGCTCAAAGACGCGGCTGCAGGGGCGCCTGTATACCGTTCGGGAGTTTTCGTAAACCGTTTTCGCCGTCCCGCAACGCTCTCCGTAACCCACTCCGATACCCGGAACTCTACAGTTCCGGGTATCGGAACTGTAGAGTTCCGGGTATTGGAGTGGGTTGCGGAGAGCGTTTCGGTACGGCCATCGGCGCGCAGGCGCAGTAGCAGCTTCTTCGTTGCGGAGGGCTTAGCGGAGGGGGAAACGCGGTCTACGAAAACTCCCTATTGGATTCCTAGCCACGAAAGGTTGTGCTACGTTTGTACCAATCAAATGGTGCACGGCGCGAGCGGCATAGCAATTGACACCGGCTCGGGCATATCGGTTTTGCCGGATAACCCAACTAAAATAATCAAAGCCTGTGCATTAGCATTTTGATGTCATCACAATGAGACCGAGAGCAGACACAAATGGGACACGAGCGCACCGTAAAAATTCGCCTGGAAGTTTTGTCCAGTCAACGCGTCGAAAGACGCTCGGCTTCGTGTTCGTGCCCAATTAGTGAGTTGCCGCCATTTGAGCGTGATGACGTAGCATTGAAGAAGACGAAGTTTATACGACACATCCCCCTCCCCCCTCGGTCCTCCGTTCCCCGACATTGTTGTGGGCGCCGCCATTTCGGTGCTTGTGCAGAGCAGACGCAACTGCCGATCGTCACGATTCAAAAGTGCGACTTCTTCAGCATTAGATTCGGTGTTAGAAAGCTCACGAAGTATTGCTTTGCTCTGTCGCGATATGTTTAAACATTCGTGGAAGACGGAAAAGCGCTTCCTGTGATTTCAGATAAAGCTTCAGATAACGGGCAACCGTGATTTTAAGCCACAATATGGGCGAGTGTCGTTTCTCTGAAGCGCAGCTTATTTAGTGGCACTAGATGAGACGATGCGCGTATGACGTAGTGATGCCTTGACAACTCGCAATGCCTCAACGCCGCGCGCCTCCCTTTCACTCCCAAAACTGATGCAGCGAGCAACGGCAGCGAGCTATCTCAGCAGAATGCACCTGTACATTTCTGTTTATGAATGGTTCAGCGATGATCGAGCAGGTACAGAAACACAACGAACGCCATGATGGTGCCCTTTTGACGCTCTATGATTGGTCCAGTCAGCTCGTGGCGTCGACTGTGTCTGGACTTGAGGTGAAATGAAGTATCGTGCTGGGCTATTAATTGGCTCAAAGTCGGGCGCAACCAGTAAAATCAGAACTCGAGCCGATGGATGACGCAGCACTCGAGATCGATCTGTGCTTAGTCCTGGCCTCCGATACATGACGTATGAAACCCATCACGTTTGAAACGTAGAAACAACGAGCTTGACGTTTCATTTGCTAAGTGTCCCTATGCACGTCCCTTTTTTTTTTCTTCTTTCTATAACTACCGTACTTTTTGGTTTGTTGACCGCATACGGTGTCTTGTCGGCATGGGGCAAATAATTCGGGGTTAAAAGTAAAAGTTTTCGGTTAGATTGTCTGTCCCCGGTGCCTATATATTCTCCAAGTAAAAAAGATATACGCGGCACACGACAAATGTGTGCTGTATTCGAGCTCAGAAACTTGTATCGTACGTTATTCACCCTTAACACACGCTGTCATTCACAAATTCCGTCACGTCTTGTCATATTGAACCATCTAGAAAAAAACAAATCCTTGTGTAGTTTTCACCTTTAGGTACAGTCCACACCGGGTACAATTTCAACTTTTAAGTTTGTATGGCCTGGGGACTATATAAAGTCCGGGAGATAAGGTAATCGTATTCTGAACTTTGTCATTCGCTGTGGCGATCCTTTTGTTGTTCGCCGTAAGTGCCTGTTTCTGCGTTATCCGGGAAAGTGAAATCACAGGCTTCTTTTGGGGTGGGGGTTCGCTTCCGGCCTCTCCTCCGGGGAAATCTCGCTAATTATGATTAAGGTTGAATAACTATGACGAAAGTTTCGCGTTTTTTGTGGGTCCCAATAAGCCCCTAAAATTACCACCCAATCCTTTTTTATCGCCATCGAAAAAAAAAAAAAGCAACCCGAATTGGAGTTGTCTTTGGAAAAACTCATGGTTTTCGGAAATAAATTTTAATCTACAGACTTTTTTATTGCGTTTATCCGGAACAAAGCCTTAACTGAGCAACGCGTCCCGTATAGCCTCCCGGCAAAGGCACACTGGTCTCACCGAATCATTTTAACACCGAATATGTATATGGGCTAGATTTAACTCAAAAAGTGTTACGCTCTAGTTTAACAAAAACCCTTGCAGGCAACACAAGACAAAAAAAAAAAAACAACATATATAGACCGTAGAAGGCAATGCATTGTATGCAAAAAAATATAGGTGCATAATTAAAATTTTGTGGTATCAGGATTTTTTTTTTTCGAATTTGGAGGTGCTATTTGAAGTTTATTTTTTCCCCACAAATGCGATTTTTCTCGGTGTCTACTTATGTTGTCGGGCCGAAATCGGTGTCTTTCGGCGATTATCGCTGAAAATAAAAGGGCACGTCGGTAGGACATTTGCCGACCCCAAGGAGCGTGATCCGAATACTTGGAAAACGTGTTGGTACCGGAAAAGAGAGTTTTAGTAGATCGTTCCGATACTTCGGATAACGATACCCAATAACGATATGACGCATCTGCCAAGGCGGAAAAATCTACAAAAGCTCCCTAATTAAAACGATGCGAGATAGGGGTACAACTTCCGGAGAAGCAGCCTTGCAGACGGGCGTAAACGGAAAAGCTTGCGGAGCATGTGAACAGGCCAACTTGGACTCTTTGATTGGCGCGTTTTTACGGACATCACCTCACCTGGTTCACGGGGAGAAAAAGGGGGAGGAGGTGCCGAGGCTTAGCCCAAGAGGCCTCAGGGATTCAGACACTGGCTTTCAGCCGTCTCCTGGATATCTACGGGGCTGGGAATCCGGGGCTGCCTGTTGGGATTTCCTCAAGGAGTAAAACCATGGGGCGAATCCGGGGCTTGTGGTTATAGCCTTTTACAAGCACGTCACAACTATACTCGTTTTCACCTCAAAAACCGCGGTAAAAAAAAAAAAAAAAAAGTCCGGCGCCGTTACAAATTTCCTTCTTTATGTGGAGAATTAAGATATTTGTAGGTGCATTTTGGATTATATATATGTTACCTTATCAAGACGTACATGTCTCAAACGCCAAAAGCATCGCTTCTTTCTCCGACAACAAAATCTTGTAAAAATTACTTCACGCGGCGTACGAACAATGCGGAAGACTTCCTTTTTACCTCAAGTGAAAACTTAAGTAAAAAATAAAAAAACACACAACGGCGCTTTTTTGTTTTCTCTACACGTTTTAAGGTTTAAGTAAACAGCCATCGCCGAGATATGGGTAAACAACCGCCAGTGATTCACGCATAGACGGATGCCCCATTCAAGATGATGCTGCCTCGGAAATTTGCTTGCTTATACGGCCCCTATCGAAACCGGCCATCTTCGCCTGTGATTCTACGCGAGATTACTGGTCGACGCTTTTAGCGCGCACGCGCGTGTTGCTTGTTTTCGCCCCGAAAGCTTCTGTTTACCGCCATTATCGCCGGGCATCGTGTAGCCACCGTCATGGCTGGTCGTCCATAGGAGATGGTATTCCGTGGTACGTCGCGTCAACGCTGCTGGCTTTACTATTTCGAGTCGTCTTATCTCAAAAACCAAGCCTGAAAGACATGGTCGTACCAACCGGGGGGGCAAGGGGGGCGCTTTCCCCCCAGTTCTCAGAATGGGGGGGGGCAAGGCATGTGTTTTGCCCCCTGAAACAGCTGCCACTGGGCAGAGCAAACACTGGCCGGCGGCGCCCAAGGGATACGAAGGGCACCGCCCCCCGGCCCTGGGGGGTGTCTGGTTTGCCCCGCCCCCCCTCCCCCCCTAAAAAACAAGTTGGTACGCCACTGCTGAAAGATCGCGGTCGTCTGCTGCTTCCGAAAGAGCAGGACGTTCAAATAGGCCAATCAGGGTACCGGATTTGCCCGCATGGTTTTACTCTGTGAGGAAGTCCGAATATGCAGCCGGGCTCATCGTACTGCAGAGATTTTAAACGACGCCGTCTCCGGCGACCGTCTTCGGCACACCGACGCTCGTCGCGCCTGCTTGTGAGTCACGCCCCATCGACCTCGACTCCGGGGTTTTTTCAAGGGCCTGGCCCCGGCATCCGAGCCGCCGCAAATGAGTCACCCCGTCGCCGCCTCACCGTCGCACGAGAACTCAGACGGATTCTAAATGCGATAGCATTTCGGAGGGGTCATCAAACCATTAGATAGTGTGCATTACGCACATACATGTACACGTTACCCAAAAAAAGTAACTAAATACCGTTACTCGTTACTCGCTCAAAAAGTAACTAAATACGTTACTCGTTACCGATTCTCAAAAGGAACGCGTGAGTTACCTCAAAAGTAACGAGTTACTTTCCACGTTACTTTGACGACCAAATACACAACTGTTTTTGTTTCATGGTTTATTGTTTTCTTTTTAGTAGTCATTGCCCTTCAGCAGCAGCTGCCTGTAGAAGTTTTCATCAGTAATGTTTCCCCGCTTCCTTGAAAATACATCTCCGGCGACGCTGAAGAGTCGTTCTACCGACGCGCTCGAAGGAACGGCAGTGTTGTGCATCAGGAAGAGCTGGTGAATCTTCGAGAACTGCGCCTTCATTGAGGACAGCGGGTAATGGGTTATGTGCCTCCCCGTGTTTGCAACCTCCGGGTTTACATTCGGTCCGTACCCGTTTCTAGAAGGTTCAACCAACGAACCTGATTGTGCTCGCTGGGTGAAGGACATTCCCAGCTGTAGAGTTCAGTACAGCAACGTTTATCGCTGGACACGTCAGTCGAACCGTTCGACTGACGTGTTCAGCGATATACGTTGCTGTACTGTCATACTGGTTAGTTGTTTTTCGGGTTGCCCATCTGCCTTTGTCACAATAGACGCATACTCAGGTTAGAATAAAACAAGGCCGTTTAAGCGGTGTTGTACACGTTACTCCTCAAAAGTAACGAGATACCGTTACTCGTTACTTGGCCTTCAAAGTAACTAAATACCGTTACTCGTTCCTTTTCTAAAAAAGTAACTAAATACGTTACTCGTTACCGAAAATAGTAACTGGGTACAAGTAACTCGTTACTTGTAACGCGTTACGTACATGTATGATTACGCACATCATATATCGGAAACAGGCCCGGTATAAATTGTCGAGTTTCAAAATTACAATTTCATGTCAAAAAGTTAGACAATCAGGAAAATCGCAAAAGTGATCTCGCGTCGATAACGCTTTCCCGAAAAATAAGAGGGTTTCAATCCCACCATCTCAACAACATCCAACTTGGCAACTTTACCCGCAGGCGCCGCTGCTACATTCCCGACGCAGTTTATATAAAGTGTCTCCCCACTCAAATGGACGGCGCAACAAAGTTAAACAAGCGACAGCAAAACGAGCGAGGCCCGGATCAGATGAGGTCAACACACTCTCGCCGGAGACGGTCACTATTGATTGGCGGGTTCCGACGTCACCGCTGACGTCCCCTGACGTCACGCGCCCCAGTTACGTCAGCGGAAGACTGGAGCTGAGCCGTGGTAGGCCGTGTTGTTCGGTTCGCTCGTTGTTTGTGTTGGCCGGCTGAGCCGTACGAGGTTCGCTGACACCGACCTCTAGCCCCGTTGTCGCGTCGAATGAAATCGGGAGCCACCGCCCTTTTCCTTCTCTAAAAAGCCCACACGCGCGGTGGCAGTTTATGCGTTTCGGTTTTGCTTCGGCCTTTGCTAAAACTCAGGATGTCGCGAGCGGCGAACGTATACCCGGGGCTCGAGTTTGACCAGGTTCGACCTGTTTCGAACTTTAAACGCGAGGGTCGACAAATCTCCAACTATACTGACAACGACTGATGGAGAGGAGATGAGGAGATGGTTGGAATGATTAGTAGGCATAGACGCAAAGTTGGCTGCCTTTGTTTCTATGCTGGGTGGCGAAGCAGGGCTGGTTGGTGGAAGTTGAACATGGTCTAGCTGTAACAGAGCTGAACAACGAGGACTAAGAAAAGGAACACACAACGCAGCACAGCGCTCGTCCTCTGTTGTGTGTTCCTTTTCTTAGTCCTCGTTGTTACGCGCTGTTACATCAACATCATGCTCACTGGGTGGCACTCAGTTGTTCCAATGACGTTTTAGTGAACGCCGACTTTTCATCGAAAGAAACTTTAGCGAACGGTCGGCCGCCGCGAAGCGGTGTTTATGGGTCGGCCAAGTGGGGTAACGTTTTTTGTAATGAGCCGCCGCAGACTGCCTTCGCGAAGCACGCGCGTCCCCGTCATTTGCTAAAACGTCGATTCGCTCAAATGACTGCTGTTCGCTAAAACGTTGTTTGCTCATGTGCTACTGAACTCCCCCCCCCCTCCCCGGCGCTCTCCTCTCCTCCTCTCCCTCAGTTCCTGAGTCTTTAAGTCGATTTCATGCAAACGGCCGGATTCATGATCACAACTCGAATCGGAACTCATCTCAAACTCCATTTGCGACAGTTTTTCGAAAGTTTTTGTGTTTCATAGTTCAAACTCGACTCGAAAGCAAAATTCATGCAAGCTATCGTCATCATGCCATTCGGAGGGGAGGCACTCACTTGATCGAATGACATTTTAGCGAACGCCCACGTTTCACCGAATGACACTTTAGCGAATAGTCGGACGCCGCGAAGCGGGTGGGCCAAATGGGTTCACATTTTTGTAATGAGCCGGCACAGACTGTCGCCGCGAAGCGGCGTAAGCGCAGCGCGGCGGATGGGTTAACGCGCACCCCCGTTATTCGCTAAAACGTCAATTCGCTCAAATGTCGCTGTTCGCTAAAATGTCATTCGCTCATGTGATATGGACCCCATTCGGAGCCTACATATTGTTTTTTTTTTTTTCTCACATCTTCCACCTGTGCATGAGGAGCATCCGCATTTAAATTGGTTTGCATGATATTAGGATAGTGTATCTGTGCATTCAGTGGGTTGCTGTTTAGTTTTTGTTCAGAGGAGAAAAGAAAGACTGCCGCGAAATTCTAGAAAAGGAATTGTCAGCAACGAGGTCGCAAGACTTCTCACTCAAGCAGTGAACTGGGCCATCAAGGTCAGTGAAAACGGTCTTTATCGAAGTCGTTGTGTGAAGGATTCGTACATTGAACTTGCAGCATGCGATCCTATTTTAGATTCACGACACTCACTTTGCCGGGACCACTTCTTTCGGGCGAATTAAGCTATAGGTACGTACCCTTCAATATGGCGGAAATTTGATAAATGATCTTGAGTACACTAGATTGCGCTTTTACTTTTGCATATGGTCTATTTCCTCAAAATATTCAAGGTAACTCCATACTTGCGCTGTTCTTTTGAGACATGGATAACCAACTCGCCCAAGCCGCAGTTTTGTTTTCAAGGTAACTTGGCAGCTACCTTTTTTATTATTTTTTTATTTATTTAACAATACTGCAGGCCCCGCTAGGGCCCCGGCAGGGGTGGACGTGTAATACATAGTACAGGACATTATGAAAAAGGGAAAACTTCAATACAATGAAACAACACTTTAACACCAAAAAATAGCAGAAAGAAAATAATAAAATCAAACCGTCAGGTTTGTAGAGCTCGTAGCTGTTCAAGAAAGTCATCCGGCGATGAGCTGTCGACGATCTCTTTTGGAAGTCCATACCAATCAGTTATTGTTTTTGGAAAAAAATTAGTTTTTGAAAGTGTTATTGTTACTGCGATATGGTTCCAGTAATCTACCGTCATTGAATCGTGTGTCGCGACGTAAAAGAGGTGTTAGGTAGGAGGAAACGTCAACCTTCAGGTGTCCATGGTAAAACAAGTATAACAACTTCAGTCTCAAGTGTTTTCAACGTAAATGAAGAGAATCTAATTAAAGTGTGTCTAAAATTTGTGATGGACTGTCTAATCGCCTGAATCTATTGCAAATAAATCTTGCTGCTAGTTTTTGTATTTTTTCTAGTTCTTCGGTGTTCCTTTGTGTGTACGGGTCCCAAAGCACGCACGCGTACTCTAAATGTGACCTTACTAATGTTCTATAAGCACTAAGTTTAACAGAGGGCGGGGCTAACGGTAGCTTTCTTCCTTGAGACCACAGAGTCTTGAGTGCAGTGGAGCACACATTGGAAATGTGAGCGTCCCAACTCAAGTTTTTTGTAATTGTCACACCGAGGTATCTTACTTGCGTTGATTCCCCAAGCCTAACGCTGCCAATTGAGTAAGGAAATGTTTTTACTGTCTTTTTGTTTGTCACTCGGAGCACTGTACATTTATTCAAATTTAATGGCATTTGCCACTCCTCGCACCACTGGAATATGTTTTGAAGAGTTCCGTTCAGTTTAATTTGATCTTCAGTGGATTCTATTTCCTTATAGACCACACAATCATCAGCAAATAGTCGTATATTAACCCCTTCACCCGCAGTTTCAACAATGTCATTTATATAAATAAGAAATAAAATGGGTCCGAGAACTGACCCTTGCGGGACGCCCGATGTGACCGGCAAGGGACCTGAAGAGTGGTGGGTAATTTCTACAAATTGAAAGCGATTCGTAAGATATGAATGAATGAATTCTACTAGGCTGCTTCTCATTCCTATCGCGTAGAGTTTTTGTACGAGTTTGTTGCGCGGTACTTTATCAAACGCCTTTGCGAAATCTAAAAAAATGGCGTCAAGCTGCTTTCTTTTATTAATTGCTAGTGCGAAATCGTGAAATATTTTGACCAGTTGGGTGACCGTCGACAGCCCATGCCGGAAGCCATGCTGTGCACTTGGGAGCAAATTATTGGTTTCCAAATAGTCCATAATATGTTTGCTAATAATATGCTCGAGCATTTTACAGCTAACGGAAGTAAGGGATATTGGCCTGTAATTACACACAGTTTGTGCATCCCCACTTTTCAAAACCGGCAAAACGCGTGCACAACGCCAGTCTGATGGAAGGGTCCCTGTTCGCAATGACAGGTCAAAAATAATGTACAAGTAACGAGACATCCACTCGGCATATCGTCGAAGAAATGCCGACGATATATTATCTGGTCCACTTGCTTTCTTAATATCCAGATTAAGCAAAAGGTTAAAGATACCCTCCTGACTCAAAGAGAGCTCTCCCATCAGCGAGCGTGACTCACTTGCTTCATTGCCTGCCGTTGGCCTATGAACACTAAAAACAGACTGAAAGTACTCATTAAACAGTATACCGCAATCTTTTTAGGAACAGTTACTTGGCAGCCGCCAACCGATATACACTCAACTTCTTTTTTCTTTGTCTCAGATAAGAACTTTCAAAACTTACTGGGTGCTTCTTTAAGAACGTTGCCAAGAGTGCCCGAAAAAAATGTATCCTTCGCAATCCTAATTTTTTCTTTTAATTCTAGC
Organism: Ixodes persulcatus; assembly: GCA_013358835.2. Taxonomy (NCBI): domain Eukaryota; kingdom Metazoa; phylum Arthropoda; class Arachnida; order Ixodida; family Ixodidae; genus Ixodes; species Ixodes persulcatus. The sequence goes on along the minus strand of JABSTQ010009319.1, from coordinate 96,253 downwards.
TGCATGTTGGAAATATCTGAACGCTCCTGAGGGTGGTTCCGCCTTTTCCGCTGAAGCCTGCGTTTTACTTGTATTATTTCCCTCGTTATCCGTGGATTATTTCTTCGTGATTTTTTTATTCTGTCGGGGATGAACTTGTTGATGCAGTGATTACAAATATTTTTGAATATGGTCCTCAAGGTGTGAACCTCACATTCCTGGCTAAAATAATCAAAATGAGTTTCCAAATAGTCTAATATACTAATATCATCGGCGGCGTTGTAATTTTTAACCACACATTTTTGTGTTGCATTCCCATGACCATTTTTACAAAGCTTGACGAGATTTTCCTCGATACTCGATTTGGTTTCGGGTGTCATGGCGGTCAATGCGTCATTCACTTAGTTCGTACTTTGTCCTCGGAACCGACAAACTCTTACATCACAGAAAAGACGAAATTTTTCCGGTGTCACGGCGTCAATACAGGAACTGGCTGAAAGCTATAGAGGTGTTCAACGACTGCGAATTTCTTGCGCGCTACTGCTGCACGAAAGCCACGGTGGCCAGCCTTCCGAAGTCCCTGTCGCTGGAGGAGTGCGACAACAGTCGTAATCTGGCAGGTCCCTCTAATGATCCAGATCTTGATTGCGCTGCAGTTCTCACAGCGCTTGCACATTCAGGTGCACGGTAACCGGCGACCTGGTAAATGTGTCGCAACCAACACTCTGCCGGGACATTGGGCGATTGTCGGGGGTCATCACCATTACGTTGTGCAACCGTCTTGTTACGTTCCTGGGGATCGCGGCGGACTTAGACCTTGTGACGTTAGACTTTTATTAGCTCAACCTATGAAGCAAAATTTCTTGTTCGACACCGTAGGAGTGAAACGTTGAAACGGGCCAAAGAGGTTAATCCGCATTTATGCTAAATGTCCATATTTATACTAAAAGTCCATCAAGACACTAGCATTTGACAAATTGACTAGTTCGGGCCAGAGCGACGGTCGTACCAGCCATGCATTAATGAACGTATTTTCAATCAACGTTATGAGAGCTTCCGTCGAGTTACGATTGCAAGTCACCGGTGCCTTCGTGCATCAGACATGACTACCAATTCAAGGAGTAGCTCTGCAGTCGACATTCGAAGCATAAATGTCGTGGTGACCCGCAGTCGCATCAACACGTAACGTTAAGAAAACGTAATTGAACGCTATTGCGTGCATTATCTTTTTAAAGCACGGCTCTAAAGGCTGAACTCCATGGGACGAATTATGTGACGAATAACAGGCGAACGCCGCCCGGCGGCTTTTGCTCTGCGCGTGGAATCAACACAGTGACTGCTGCATCGCGCGCAAAGCGAGCGTGCCGTCGGGCGGCGTTCGCCAGTTAAGGCTGGTTCACACATCTGCGTTGGTTGCGTTTGCATGCAACCGAAACGACCGTAACGACAAAGTCACCGGGACAAGCGTTCGCCGAACACAGCATGGCAAGTGATGCAAGGGGTAGCTTCGCGAAGCAACCCATGAGCCACGGTTGTTCCGGTGTTTTTGTCGTTACGGTCGTTTCGGTTGCATGCGAACGTAATCGTTGCAAATGTGTGAACCAGCCTTTATTCGTCACATAATTCGTCCCATGGAGTTCAGCCTTAAAGGCTGAACTCCATGGGACGAATATGCTGCGAATAACCGACGAATTTTGGCCGGCGGCTTCTGCTCTGCGCGTGGAATCAACACTGTGGCTGCTACGTCGCGCGCAAAACAAGCGTGCCGTCGGACGGCGTTCGCCAGTTAAGGCCGGTTCTCACATGGAGCGAAGCGCTGATGTAGCGCTCCTCACGTGCCGTCAGCTACTTATCGCCTGCCACGAGCAACAGTTTTGGCGGTGCGGTTCAAAGCTGGTGAACGCTCTGGTCAGCACGCGCTTAGCGCGAGGTTAGCGCTACGCTTGTAGCGCTCCGCTGCATGTGTGAACAGGCCTTTATTCGTCACATAATTCGTTCCATGGAGTTCAGCCTTTAGGCGCCCGTTTCCGGCTTGAGCGGCGTCGCCGTCAGCGTTGGCGTAACCGCGCGGCGCATTATGGGAAATGTCCCATAATGCACCGCGCGAGCCCCCCCCCCCCCCCCCCGGGTCACGTGACCCCCTCCCCCCGAGGTCACGTGACCTCTCCCCCCCCCTCTCCCGGAGGAGATTAAAGAATGAGGGGAGGAGGAGGAGAATGCGGGAGGAGGTGTATACCCTCCCGGCCTCCCCTCAGTACCCTTCCATCCTCCTCCTCAAGAGCTGCGCTCTAATTCGGGGCTACAGGTAGTTGTAAACGGCTTTCACTTTTTTTTTTCTTAATTTTCGGGCTCTGTATTTACATCACAGTGCAAGAAACAGATTTAGGTGATGACTCTGGCCGCTCTTCCCGCGGGGAGCGAGCGACCAGATCGTGTTCGAAGCTAGCCTTGAGCTAGGAGTAGTTAGTTCCGTGCCGCCGCGGAGAGCGCTGAGGTAGGAAGTCTCCCTCGGCGGCCACGGTGTCGGCGGCGTAGCGTGCTCGCCTTTTTCGCGGTGTGGTGGTGTAGTGTTGGTGTGCGGCCAGTGGCTCGCCTCGTTTTTTGCTTTGGTACTGTGTCGATCACAGGTGCCACCATTGTGCACGAAGGTGAGCCTTAACCGGAAGAAGAAGAAGGAAGAGAACGCAGATTTACGGACTCTGGCGACTTGGTGGCGGCGTGGCGGCGGTGAGCTACAACAAGAAGCGGTGAGTGAGGGAATGCGGGACCACCACTGGGAGAAACAACTGGAACGGTCGGTTTGGGAGGGATCCCATACTTGGGCGCCATCTATCTCCGTGCGAGTGAAGCGCGCTCGGTGCGCCGAACATAATCTGGCCGCCGTGGCGGACAGAGAGTCATCACTTAAATGTGTTTCTTCCATCGTGGGTACAACAAGAAGTGGTGAACGAGGGAATGCGGGACCACCGCTGGGAGAAACAACCGGAGCGGTCGGTTTGGGAGGGACGATACTTGGCCGCCATATATCCCCGTGCGAGTAAAGCGCTTGGTGCACCGAACAAAATGTGGTCGCAGCGTCGGGCAGAGATTCATCACCTAAATGTTTCTTCCACCGTGATCTACATGCAGCATTGAAAACATGCCAGTTTTAATATGTCCACCAGCAGCAGCTATTCTGCGGACATGCATAAGCCTTCGAGCCAACACGCAAAAGATATCGAAATGAAAATTGAAGCCTGCACTGAAATTGTCATATTAAATCTGAGAATTTCACTGACACTGGTACATTCAATATGCTAAATGTAATTAGGTAGTGTATGTTTATACCACGAACTACTCTATATTTACAACGACTCCATCTGGAAACACTCCAGCACGCACCTCCCGGAGGGCTGAGTTTCAGCGGCGCCTGGTGGCGTGGCCTGGAGGCTGGAACTCGGTATTTCTTTTTTTTTTCTTGACTCTTCCGCGTTGCACCAGGTATATGCAACCACATATGCAACCGAGTAAGACCGAGAGAGACCAGACCGGTTTTAAGCCTCTTGCGACGTCTCAGGACCGGATGCGCCGCAGCGGAGCTGGTCCTAAGACATCGCAAGAGGCTTAAAAACCGGTCTGGTCTCTCTCGGTCTTACTCGGTCGCAAGAGTGTGAACGGCGCTTTACTCGGTTGCATATGTGTGAACGGCGCTTTAGCCTCTATGGCGTTGGCGGCGCGCGGGAGCAGCCAATACCATCTGGTGTTGGCTGCGCCAACTAAACAAAAAGGCTAACTAATTAACGAATTGGACTCCTTCAGTATCCTTTACACAGAGGAAAACATTTTACAGCGTGAACGCGCTGAAACTAGAAAGCGCGATCAGCTGGCACGCACCCACGGATAACAGAAGAACCCGACGAGGTAGGAGGACCGAGTTTTTGTGCCTCCTAGTGAGAACGCCTCTCACTAGGCGGCGCTAAAACTCGGCCCTCAGCCGGGAGCATGCTCTTCCATAGGAAGCACTCAGACGACGTGGTCGTAAGTATAGAGTTGGTCGTGGTTTGTACGGCCGGAAATTAGTCAGCCGCAATGTGCGACTGGTGTCTCTGAAATTTAGCAAGGGCGCAGTACAACCGCCAGCCTGGGGACTTTAACGTGCACCACGCAGTAGTGATACACGACCGCACACCGGTACGATGCTCATATAGATCAAAACGGGCAGGGGTTGGACTGAACCAATACCAGATCCCATGATCCCCGGGGTTCTGCAGCGCGAGCTTTCGCTCCACGTCTTCCGTGCTGGTGCGCGCTAGCGCACTCGCCCACCGATCCCCTTTTTCATTCATTATGTTCTTTGTGCCAGACGACTGTGGTTTCACGCCAACACACACAGATACATAAAATATGTTAGCCGTCATCAAGTGGCATAAGTACTTGGTATGAATGTTGCGACTGCATTTAGAAGGATGCCAAAAATGAGAACTGGAGTAGTTAGCAACCTCCAGTTCAAACAACACAAAAGATGAACATACATCGTCTAAGAGACCAGTCAGAAAAAAAAGGTGTTTAGTCAAACTTCAAAAAAAGAATGCGTTTTTTTTTCTTTTTTTTTACACTGTTGCCAGGCTGGGAAGCGCTCGTGTTTGTTCTAACGATAAAAGAACCAAAACTCTCACGGAGGCAAGATTAAATCTTTAAAGGGGCGATGCAACAATTTTTGTACTTTGCGCAAATACCGCTTAGAACGGATCCCTGAAGTTAATGACCTATGAAACACGCGTTCGTTTTTCACCCCACGCAATAGAAGTCCCAGTAAAAAAATAAAGAAAACGAGCAGCGTTCACCCCCTCAACTCGCAGCCAGAACAAGCGGCCACGTGAGCTGGAGCCGATTATATGCCGCCAATGTTGATCATAGCCACGCGCTGGGGTTGGCAAAGCACAGGACACGCGCTGAGTTCCAGACATTGTTATGGCTCGGCTATTGTCGTCGTTGCAGCGATTGGACACGGGCCACTACCCGAATGCTTCTCGAGCTATCAATTATCACGAGCCCAAATCGAGTGCTCACGCAATGCTCGGTTCCAATCTATGAGCCGCATTCAAATATCGTCCCTGGAGGATGCTGCTACCACCAGGGTACGTCATCAAAATTTGCGAAGGAGAGATTGAAAGAAAACGCTCGCTTTTCTTCTTGAAATTACACCGCAAAAAAGAGGTTTCTTCGTCAGTGGCGTTGCGTGCGAGTGTATTTGGGTCCCACTAGTGCCAGTAGGCTCATACAAAGTGAAAAACTCTCAAAACGAATATCGTTGCACCGCCCCTTTAAATTCATAAATTAAGTGCTCATGCAGCAAGCTCTTTTAAAGATAACGAACATATATATTCATATGTTGCACCAAAATTATGATTTAGACGAAACATGTTGGTATAATCTTGTCTCCAGACATTCCCATGATCGCTGGAGTGGAGTGAAAAATCTCTAGGAATTCCGTCGCGGAGGAATCGCCGAGAAGCGTCTTGGAAGCCAAATGCCTCTTGAATGGAGGTGTTGTTTTTTCCTACGCTCGAATGGATGGAGTTTAAGCTGGTGTCGAGTAGCGTTTAAGAATACGGTCGAAAGTTGGGGAAATGTAATTTTGAAGTGGGAGTCGTTTATTGCACTTTCCTCTGAAAGTATTATGAAACGTTGCGGTACAGACACCAGTTCCTGGAATGTACTTCAACTAAAGGGGGCAAAAAATTTCAGCCTTTCCACTCTGGTGAAGAAGGAAGACCAGCGGAGCTGTACAATGGAAAGTAATGGCCGGCCGCAAGTCGGCAAGCCAGAGTGGAAAGGCTGCCGCCATCTATGAGCGACGGCGGCAAACAGATACGTGGCTTGCCGCCGTCGCTCATAGATGGCGGTAGGTGTCCAGAGTTTTGTGTCTCCATTTCTTTGCGGGCGACACGATCCTGAGGAAACTAGCCCTTAACAGATCCTCTGTACAAGGTACATAGACATATTTTTATATGACTCCTATATTTACAGAGTAATTTAAGCCCTTTGGAAGACAGCCATCCCCAAATTTCTTGGACATTAACGCCTTGGCGCATGTACCAAAATGAGAATTTCAACTAAACAATAGCAATCATCGCAATGTGTTTTTCGGGAGTATTGATGAAAATCACAAAATATGAATAAGCAGTAACAAAACTTTTTGAACTTTATTTCGAAAATAATCCATGGGATTATTTGCGATATAATCAAGATTTTCGAAAATAATAGATAGGATTATTTTCACAAAATTATCAATTTCTGCCTTCTCTTGACAAGGATCGTAATGTTCTCGAGGACTTCAATCGCCTGGGTATCATAGAATGGAAATCAATTGAAAAGTTTTTTTTATTTCCTTGAAAACATTTTATTCCACGAAATATCCGAGAAAGTTGGCCATGTACTTTAGATAACGACCACTAATTTTGACGAAAGGTATGGTTCACGGTCCTATTTAACACAATTTCTGAAAGGTAACATCTACACGGAAGAGCCGTTTTAGCGGACAAAACAAAATGCACGCAGTATATTTTCACTCTTATAGTCCCTGAAGTTTAAGAAACGTAAGGCGCATCCTGTCATGTTCACCTTTCTCGCTTTCTGATGGCTTCTTAACCCTTTTTTGTCGGGTAATGCCGGAGTCCGATTGGCCGAAGAGCAATAATTAGATGCTTGGAACTCCTTTCTCGTGTTCCCTTTGGTTCGTAGCCGTTTTTGTCGTTTAGTGCCGGAGTTTGATTGGCTGAAGTGCACTAATGAGATGCCCTGCGTTTCTTAATTTTTCATTGACTACATAGACGAAAGTTTCCGTGTTCTGTTGCTAGCGGAAGCGCCCCGACGCGTACATACCCCGGTCTTGGCGGTTAGGTCGCCGACCCAATTATAGCCCTCGGAACGCATCGCATTCTTCCGACACGGCCGACCGACGGCGCTGCGGCACAGTATACATACAGAGGCGCGCAATAACGAGATTCTCGACGCCAAGGATAAATAGCGAATGGCTATAGACAATCGAGGACCGAAAATAAACCGGGCGCTTGCCCGAAATCGAGTTACCCGCTGCGCGATGGAAGCCCACGCACACGCACGCACACACACACACACAAAAGGACGAGAAAACGCGCGCAAAACTTTACTTCGTTTCACCCTTGATGGACCGAAGAGGCCGCTACGGGCCCTTTCAAAACCAATCCAAAGCCGCGTGAGTGTCACGTGACCTTGGGATGGGGTGCCGCATCGATGCGCGCGGAGTTAAGCGGTAACGTGATAGCGTTGGGCCAACACCACCTCCTCTCACTGACACCTCAAGGAACGCAGAACGTAGCCAATTATGATCACGGTTCTTTTGTCGTTCTTATTATCTGCTCACGCCTCAATCTCATCAGCTGCGACGCGTTAATAAGACGACGCTCAATGGAAGGCGATTCACAGACTTTGGTCATTCCAGGATGTGTTGGCGACTCGTAGCGTCGGCAGCGGTTCATCGTAAGGTTTTACATAGTATGAATACCACGCACGCACGCACCTACACGTTTGTATACACGAAGGCGCTAACACAGGCGACCGTAAGCTCACAGACGCGCTTAACGGGTCGCGCGGACAGGCGTGGAGCGAAATGAGACGCGGCGTCTTCAAAGTGGGTCATCTAAGTCGGGGCGAAAAGAATATACGCCGTCGCGCGCGGGACAGGTTGAGCCCCGGGAGGAAAATTCAAAAGCCGCAGGGGCGGCGGCGCTGCGCAGGGAAGAAGTGCCGCCGGTTGTCTGACCTCAGGCCGCCTTCTCGGCGGAAAAGAATCGCGGCGGCGCGGAAATTATTTTTAGGGGCGCCAGTTCCTTCCAATCCATCCTTCATAGGGCGCGGTGGAAGTGGACCGGTCTCACAAGCGACGTGTCTCCTGAACGTCGCCCCAATTCGTGTGTGTGTGTTTTTTTTGTTTTCTTTTTTTTTTTTTTTGGGGGGGGGGAGGGGGGGGTGAGGCACTTGTTGATCTCCGCATCTTCCAGCATACGATACCCCGTGTAAACGTAATTTGGCGAAAGGCGGAAGCAATAAAGCCCCAATGAACCAATCACAGAGTCGGAACAGAAGGCGTGACAAGCTGACAGCCTATACGGAGAGCAACCGCGTAGGGAGAGAAGAAAGAGGAGGGAGACTAGGCGTTCCAACTGTGGCCCGTGTGTGTCCCAGCGCCGGAACGCAGGCGTCCGCAGTTCGAACGCGAGTCGCTGCGCGAGAAGCAGCAGACGACGCGCTTGCTCGCTCTGATTGAAGGGACGCTCTTGTTCACTCTGATCGGAACAACGCTACGGCCTTTAAAGGGGCCCTGCAAGGACTTTTTTACTGCTTTTAATTTGAACCGAACCTGAGCATACTGAACGTAGTAACTTAATGAAACCTTTCTTTTCTCGAATTTCGCTTAAGTTTAAAAGTTATAGGCAAATTAAAATTACAAAAAACAAGCAAAAGATAACCTCCTTCATGACGTCCTTGGTTGCTTGAGTGGCCGTGAACTAGACGAGGGGTAGTGAGCTTAGCGAGCGCTCACGGCTGCCGCACTCCGTGTCGACGGCTCGAGAGGGCGCCACTAAAGCATGTTCTGGATAGGCTGTATGAATCGGGCAGCCAGGACGGCTCGCATTGCATTTGCTGCGCGATTAAACACTAATTTGGCATTACACTTTATTGGCCACAAACGACAGCAAATACGGGGTAAAGTTCAGTTCAGAACCTGAATAATAAGTTCCAAATATTTTGCGCATAAGCGCCGATGAACGAACGGAATTAGGCGGCGCACATATCTGAGCCGCGAATCGACTTCTGTGTCCTCTCTTTACGTTAGACACCCCCCAGGGTACCCATCGAGGTCAGGGGACGAACCAACCACGGCTCTACCCTTGGGGTGCGGAAGGGAAAGGGGGGGGGGGGGAACTGATGCTCGTAAGCCCCCCCCCCCCTTTTTGTTTGTGTCTACGCCACTGGTACTGTGCCACCATGTTGAATCTGTAGTTACCATTGCAGCCATCCCGTCGAACGGCGGGAAAAGGACCTTTGATGGAAGAGTACTGCTCGTGGAAGCGAAGTCTACGGGCAGTTCAGTATACTGAGTCGATCGAAGAACGTCGCGACGCATACCCCGGTACGCCGTAAGTGCGAGCTAAGCCGATGCTATACCAAGCTCAAGCATGATCGACGAACGACGCTTTCGCCGCCAAAACGAGCCTGCGTAGCAGGTCCGCTCATTGCGTTGCACTCGCTCACTAATAGTAGAGAGTTTTAGCGAACCGTTTCTTGCACGTCCGATACGGTACGATGGGCTCTCCAGTACGCACTGCGCATGCGCTAGCGCGGAAAACTTGCACACTCGCAGTTTGTGCCGGAGGGCCCATCGTATACGTGCTGCAGCGTGCTGCAGCGTGCATGTGTGGATCATGTCTCTACTATGCCCGTTTCACACTAAGCCCGACCGCAGTCAGCGTTATGATTCGACGAAACCACTCGACCAGCGTCAAAAGTGCTTAGTCACGACGCGCGCTCGTCGTCTTTTGTGCGTTGGTCGACTAAACCAATCGCGCACATAATAAAGTAAACAGAATAGAGGCGCGTTCCCTTTTCGTGATCTGTTTTGCCGGTGATATCGAACGCACGGAAAGCGACAATCGCCATGACGATACACGTCTTTGGATTGCCTTCATCGGACCCTATATACGTTTGGTGACGTTTGAACAGAGAGTATAGACCTTTGCATCGCTTATCACCCGGGTGAAAAATGCTGCGTGGACGCATGCGCAGTGTTCGATCAACCGCACAGCAGATCAACGGCGCATGCTCAAAAGGCGTTCCACAGCCCAGCAGACGAAGATGGCAGCGCGCAGAAGGCGATTTTTGCGAAGGGTCTATAGAACGTCGTTGACCCTACTACGGGACCAGTGTCGCGGGGTAGTCTTTCGTGGCGGAAATAAAAGAGGAAAGCGTCCCTATCGGTGATCTATAGAGACTCGCGTTAAACATCGATGCAAAACGGAAGTGCCAGCGGCAAACAGGGGAATCGTCGTGACACAGTTGGACCGATTCCGGGATCGGCGGTCGCGTGCAATGCGCTTGCCAGTTACTTGTTCATTTACTTTTTCTTTACCCAGTCTCGAGACAAAGAGACTTATAGATGAAAGTGGTACACAAAGAAATGAAACGAAACGTACGAAAAGTAATGCTGAAACGAAAATAAAATAAAATAAACAGCGAAGAAAGGCGCCATGAATATTAAAGTCTGCGATGGAACCAACACTAAAGAAATAAATACGTAAAACGGTGATACGAAGGAGAAGAGATGGCTGGTGTGATAGAAAACGCTGACATATCAAATCAATCAGTTATGCATATCGCGGAGAAGATTGAAATAAACTTAAATTTAAATGCCGGAAATTTGAGAAGATTGACGGTTCTAGTCACGAATACCTACGTGGGATGAAGGAATTGGTGCTGCATGACATCACTACTTTATGAATGTGAACTTTAGGGACGATAGACACGAAGGTGAAGTGAAAAGTTCAGCGTGCAAAATGGTGGGACAAAAATGTTACTGGGACAAGAAAATCCGTGACGTTTGTGACGTGACGCTAGTGATGACTGAGCGAGGCTAGATTTTATCGTGGGCGGACTTTGAAGTAAAGAATGTAAAACAAGCTGAGGTGTTTTGACTAATTCCAGTTGAAATAGAAGGATCGATCAAATATATTCGAGTTGCGAACAGGCAATGCTTTTGTGACGTGACGCGCCTCGACTGAGCATCATGCGAGCCGTAACGTGCGTGACATTTCTGACATTTGTTGCGCGAGTTGTGCGAATAATCATAGTCAGAGGAACTACAGTTAAGTGACTCACTGGTCGTTGCTAATGTCCAAGGAGCAAACCAAAGCACAGCACAGCGTCCACAAGATCCAAGTAGTCAAAGCCAACGTTGTTAATTTGGCACAACTGAGTGTTCGAATAATACACAGTATATTCAGGCGGGAGTCCCCTTAAGGGTCACCGTTGATATGCTAAAGTGAGTTAAAATAATTTAGCGGACTAGTGAAAAAAAAAAAAACAACGCAAAAAAAAAAGCCAAGTACTATAGAAGTGCACAAGACAAGCGGTGACTGGCACCTTACGTTTAATGAACAAGAAGAGAAGGAAGAACACAAACCAACGATAGTCATCGATTCAATAAGAAACAATGCGGTAAGCTAAATCACTTGAAAAGGGAAGAAAATACGAAAGGCATAAAAGTGAAAAAAAAGCAAAATGAAGGAATTGTTTGTCAACACGCTAGGCATTTTAAGGCTCGTTCACATACTTGCGTTTGACTGCGTTAAGACTGCTTGCGTCGAGCTGTTGCTATGGCGACCCTTACGTCGGGCCGTGCTGTGCAACGCAACGCAGCACAGCGCAGTCGACGCAACTGTGTGAACCAGCCTTTAGAACCCACCGCAGAGAAGTTGAACCCAACGCACCTCAATCTATCGAAGCTACCGAAGGCCGTAGCGCTGGAATTATTACGTCACCTACAAGAGGCCGACTAGACACGAGTGCTGCGTCAGCTATCGGCTTGGTCACGTGTCGCAGCCGGCTGGACCCGAGTCCCAGCCGAGCGTTGATGACGTAGAAACCCCAGCAGTATCGGCCTTGTCATCGAGGAGGCGTGCGCCGTTGCTTGCCAGACGGGGGCGCGTGGTAGCAAGAGCATAGCACAATATCCTCCTCTCTCCGCCCCGATTGTCGGGGGAGGAGGGCAGCTCAATTTCCGACCGCCGGACCACCTGCCCCCACCCTGGAGCGAATACGGGGAAAACCAGCGACGCGCGAGTCATTTGCACCGGTGTACACCAGATGCCCGTTAGATCATAACCGGTACGCCTCTGCTCGGACGTAAACAATTCGGCCACGGGCAGCGGGTCAGCCGCTCGATTCAAGGCGCAGGAGGAAAGCTGGATGGATGGATGGATAGTAACGGCTGTATCCTTTAGAACGGGCGGTACCTTGCACCACCTATGGTAAGTGACAGGTTAAGAAAAGCATTCTGGCTGGGGAGGAGGAAGCAGACGGAATGCTGAAGAGAGGAGGGGGTGTCCTCCTCTCCTCTCCAGCATTCCGTCGGCCTTCTCATTCCCTGCCCTCCTTCCCCCCGAACACTTTTCTGAAAAGTGTTGTGTCCAGAACTGGCAGTAAAAAAGGTGTTACGAGTAACAATGTAGCCGGTAACTCTTTTTTTACTTTACATCTTGAAAATTGTAACATGTAAAGTAGTGATTTTACTATTTCTGAGTAATGTATAGGAATACTTTACTCGGTCACATTTCGCCGCGGATTCGGACTACAAATTTCATTCTGCACAAACGTCTTTCTTATTTTTTTCTACAAAATTTCTTTTGTGGCGGATGGAAGATTTCGTATTCGAAGGAAAAATTATTACACTCCCGAGTCCTGATGTTTCATCTGGTCACGTGTCGGCACGTCACGTGAGCGTGCCACGTGACACAGTGATTGCTCTCTGTTTGGAACGGAGAACGATATGCTGCCTCTTGGGTCGCTAAACTCGTCAAGCACAACTTTGTGCCCGAAGTTTGCGGAACGCGCTAATTGGACTCTCGCGACGCTGACGTCGCGCCGAGCGATGTGTCAATCATTCGAACGCTCATTTCTTTGAGAGAGGCAGAATGTAGCAAAGTTCATCGAGGAGCGCGTGCGGCGCGTGAGGGGCGCGAGGAGCCCGCTGATTGAACGGCTTCGCCGATGACGTAGCGCCCATTTGTCCCTACATCCCTACGCCAAGCTAAAATTAATGCTTTACAGATTGTCCCTAGGCGACCTGCTGACGCTCAAAATCCCTCCGAAGTTTGTGTAAAAAAGAAACCTCGTTTGTCAAAGTTGTCGCTGACGTCAAAGTGACGTGTTCGAACTTTGCGAGAGCCGTGGTTTGAGCTCGAGATCTTCGCTTCGGGTCGAGGCGAAGTTAAACTTTGTCAACATGGCGGTGCCGTACGCTGCGGCCGAGCTTATCTTCCGCCACCGTCGGCGTCGCTACTGAGACCACCGGGGACGCCTTTCAACTCCCCGACGACGACTTTCGGCAACAGTACCGGCTATCGAAAGCCGTTGTGCGTTGACTCTGCGACGAGCTTCGTTCGGCGCCCGGACTTCGAGGCGGCGGACAATCGCGTCTACCATGACCGTGGAACCACAAGTTCTTTGCGCGCTCCGGTTCTTCGAAACCGGTAGCTTTCAAGGCATGGTGGCGACTGACGAGCACCTGTCAGTCTCCCACATGACTGTGAGCCGGGCTGTCAGAGTTTTTGCGGCTGCCATCGGTTTTTTTTTTTTTTTTGCAGTATCTGAAGAGGTACTAATAAGCTGGTATACAATTCAGAATGTTGGAAAACAAACAAGAACCGGGATAATTCTTGGGTAGGTTCGAGTCTCATGGCAGCCGGCAGAATTATTTCCCCGAAATTTTACTGGCAGTCGTCACTCATTGGCGGTCAAATCAGTTCATCGAACGAAGTGTCATCGACAGATCGTTTCATCGGCACGCGATGTAATCACATGAAAGAGATTTTCTTCCGTTAGAGGTATATACAAATTAAACATTTTCACACCTTTATACATGTAAGTGGGGTGTACAATAACTAACCCCCTAATAAGTGTAGCAATAGACCTTATAAAAAAATGTAAACCTCACACCTTTAAAAATGTGTGATTTTTTAAACACGTTTCTTAAAACGTGTGATAATGCACTACACCTTTTTTATAAAGATGGAAAACTACAATACCCCTTCTCGTCAGACACGTAGCCAGGGGGGGGGGGGGGGCATAAGGCCCGCCCCCCCCCCCCGAAATCTTCCACTTTGCTGGGGCCTCCTCTCCCCCCTCCCCCTCATAGAGCACTTTGTCATGGGCACCCTCCCCTCCCCCCCCCCCCCCCCCCCCTAAAACAAAATCCTGGCTACGTGCCTCCTTCTCGTCAAGGTGTAATTACCTCAGTACATTCCTTTTTTGGAGTGTACACAGTGGCCCGGGACCCAATAAAATGACTGAAAAATTAAATTACACAAACGAGTCGCCGAAACAACACGTTGCTTCTTGGCGAGTGTCAAGGCAACTTCGGCCGAAAACCGGCTTCAATATTGGCCGGATGTACGGTTTTGCGCCTCGTCCCGACATCCGGCAGGTATGGGTGTACCGATGCAAATACACGATTTATGTCTAATAGCACTGGCACCACTGATCTCTTATTAGGCTTGATCGCGGATAGAGGCCTGTATTGCTGGGGTCGAGCGGCACCACCGGCAGCCATCGCTTGACACGATCTAATGCATGCTATAGGAGAAACGGGAAAACTCAATTTTATTACGTTAGTAGGTTGTTCTCGATCATGAAACTTCTATCGTGTTTCCGCAAATAACACTTAATATTGTGGGCAAGAATATTAAACGCGTTAGAATACCAATCTTGTTCAAATAAACGTTGTGTGGTTGAGGGTCGAGGGCTACTTTGTTGGGCGTTAACTGTGATGTGTTTAATGAGACAAGGGCTACCGAGAGTTATTGTGGTGTCATCCGTGATCTCGGAGTCATCAGAGCTCAGCAAAAGATAAGTTGGAAGGCCTTTACTGGGGACATTCGCATCGTTTTAACCGCTTGTACATAGTACTTCATGGTGAAAGGTTTTTCTTTGAACTGCTGTGAGGGCTTCCGTGACAAACTGAAACTCGGAGCGTGCCGTTCAGTCGTTGAACGTGCCGTTTATTTAGCAACCGAAGCAAGCGACGTCAGTAAAGTCGGTGGTGCTCCGGCCCATTTATTTATTATTTTTTTTTTAAAATCAATGTTCGAACGTTTGACGAATGTCTAGTTGATCTCCAAGCACCCGATATAATCATCGCAGCACGTCATAAAATACTCGCCCTCGAGCACCGCGTACAAGCTTCCTATTTTTGCGTGTTTCTCCCTTAGACTTTCGTGTATTGCCTCATGGTGTAATACGCCAAAACAACAAGGACGAAAACGAAGGGAGAACTAGACAGGACGCGGCGTATTGCCTGTTGTCAAGCAATGGCCGCCGGTGAGGCCAGTGACGGGCTCCCGATCCGCGATCCAGACTTGCACTGTGAGAGTTCTAATGCATTGCACCCGCGGAGTGTTGCACGGAGAACAGGCCCCGGACGAATTTGCCGAATTCACCTAGTGCAGACTGATGCTGTCGCCATAGATGTTGTAGAAAAGTACCGACCTCAAACCGAAACTAGCGCCTTTTTGTTCGACAAGATGTGTGGGAATGCGGGAGCGCAGTCGCTGCCATCGTTTATCTATAAACGTTGGTTGCTGCAACGTGTCACTTATATTTGCGATGATTTCCAATTAAGGAACTCGGCTGTCAGAGATATCTACAGACGGCGTAAGTTTCCGAAGCCAGCTGACTACAAAACAGCATACACTTGAGAAAATTTATGGCACTGTACGTGCAAAAGCTTGCTTCGTTTTAAGCATAGTATTATGAGTGAACCACTGAAAGGATACTGCTTAAATCTAGTTCTTTGGAACATCTAGCAATACGTTTCGTAAGACTTTTTTTTTATTTCCCTGGTGAGGGCATTGAGAACGAGAGCTTTCTCAAACTAAATACGACGGGGCAAGATAGCTGCCGTTCAAATATGACTGTGCTTGAACCTCGGGCAACGTCTCCATGTTTAGCCTTCCCGGACGCTGAGTGAATGCGTCACAGGTTTCTGCTGTGGGAGCGCTGTCGAAAAATGTTCCACTTTTCACCTGCACACAGATGATGCGAGATCTCGCGGCCTCTGTGTTTGTCCTGGGCCTTTCATTACACACTGGTAGGTTTCAGCGTCTGTACGGCAACAAAGCGACCCAAATTTTGCAAATAAAACACGGGTCGTCGATTCCTCCCTTCGTGGAATATCAGACGCTTACAATTCAAGCTCGCGTTTAAGTTTGTGGCCCGCGGGACGCGATTTCGAGCAGAATACCAACTTTTTCTTTCAGCTCCGCTGTGCGAATGCCGCCTCGTAGCAGACGAACTCCCGTCGTCTGCTCTCGCTCCTCGCCTGGGCGAGGCATGACGGGATTGTCGGCGCTAAAGAGCTCAAAGACAACTTACAGCGAGCGGCGTGAACTGAACGCTCGCCTCCCCGCGCTGTCTCGTGCTCTCGTGCACCGCCTAGGGATCGCGGGGGATTTTTCGTCAAAAGTTGCGAAGTTGAGCGCGCGCAGGGAGGAGGAAACTTTGCGGCGTTCTTTTGGTCACTCCCCCCGCTACGTCAAAAAGCGAAGAATGTTTTGCTCCACGAGTTTAGCTACCTTGGTATGCGAACGCAAAAGGAGATAAGGAACACTAAAAAACCCGTCAGACACGGACGTGTTTTTTGTGTGTCCCCTGTCTCCTTTTGCGTTCGCGTACCGAGTTGTCTAACCAACGCTCTTTCCTACTTCTATCTAGATATGTTGCCGCCGATTATATGCCAGCTCAAGTTTCACAGAGTCAGCGAAGTAAACTTATAAAAAAACAAAAATAAATAACAGCGGCTTACGTAAAAACTGCCGCCCGCCCTAAAAAAACAAAAACAAATAAATAATAAAAAAAATGAACACGAAGGCGACGCGGACGGCTGTAGAGTCATATTTCGCGAGCCACGTGTCGCGGAAACAAAACATCTAATGCATTCGTAAGAAAATTGTATTTATTGATTTATGAAAACCACGTGATCGCTTCTCGCGTGGCCAGTGGGGCCCAACAACGGCGGACTAATTTTCGAATGCGTGCGATTCGCGCGACGGAAATGATATCACTCGCGATTGGCTGTGACGCGTCCGACGCCACCTTCTGGTGTCTGCGCCGAATCGTAGATAAGCGAGCTGTAGCCATCTTGGATTCCGTTTGTAATGAGGAAATCGGACGCGTATCAATCTAATCACATATTTTTTATTTTATTTTTTTAGAATGCTTAGAGCGTTTAGGTTGGGTTGCTACCAGTATTGTACAGTGCCCATGACAAGTAATCAAACACTTTTTCTATTTTTATTTATTCGTACGAGTCGACTTTTTCACGGCTTTAGCAGGAGAGGTAAAATGATACATTTGAAATACAATGCTCAGTTAAATAAAAAAAGAAACTACAGCGTCGGCAGTGTTCCAACAGCACTGCAGCACAAAAAAGACACTCGTCGGTTCCCACCAAGGAAACGCAAGCGTGCAAAATACAAAAAGGAAAAAAAAAAAACTGTCATTATCGAAACAAATAATCGGGATCGGAGTCGCGCGACTGGGAAGAACAACGAGGCAAACAAGGTTCTGAGAAAATCATCTATTTGGCTCGTGATAACAACAGCGACAATGACACCCACCCGACCAAGTCGGCTGACAATTTGTCAATATAGACGGAAAAGAACGACGAAGAAAATGCGCAGCAAGGTTCGGAACAAGACCGTCTATTCAATTAGCGATAAAAACCGGGATCAGGAAACGCTCTCGACCACGTCGGCTGGTACAGAATTCCACTCACGAATAGTGCGTGAAAAAATAATGAAATGCATTGGTAGAAGCGGGAAAATGCTTGATTGACAGTCGGTGCGATATAGTTGTTTTCCGCTGTTGAAAGAAAAAAATATAATTTTGTAAAAAATATATACATTTATTTTTGAATTAATTTTGTAATCATTTGATCACATTTATTAGGAACTAATCACAAGCGTAAACAGATTACTTTTACAAGTACTAAAATTACTTCTAACAGTTACTATTTTTTCGTCCCCTTCCTAACGACCCCATTTGTTTGTTTTTACAAGTTTCCTCTCAAACTAGATTTTGGACAGAAGGATGGTTTGCCGAAATTGGTAGATTAGGAAGATAAGTAGTTTATAGTTTGGTGATTCTACTTCAATATTGGGCAGTACAAAGGATCCGCTTTCAAACCGGTAGAAAAAACTATTATTTTGAAAGTCTAAAGTGATAAAAAAAGTTACGGTTACTTTTTTCAGGCAACCGCCAATTACTTTTTCTTCTCTAGTAATCAAGCAATCTAACTGCATACTTTAAATCCAAGAGAAATTATAATTTTAATCGATTGATTTTTTTCGACTAGCGTGTACAAGCCTGGGCTTACGGTTCAAAACACACTATCTCCGAAACGACTTTAGTTTCACATGCGGCAGAATAGAAAAGTAACGTTTACTTTTTAAAAGTAATGTACAAGTACTTTTGCTCTCGAATAAACGAGTAATCCTAACTCGCTGATGGGAAATAATTGTAGTCGTAATCGAATCGGTGTTTCGGCGGCGTGTTAAAGATGGCTGTGAAGGTGTGCCAGGACACACACTTGTGGCTCCTTCGAGCCTTGGTTCGCCGACTGTAAACTCTGTGGAGCCTCCGAGGCGCTGAACCACGCGCCCTTTGACTGTCCCACTGTGAATCTTAACAGAGAACGCGTTCAAGAACAGAGATATTCGAAAAAAAAAAAAAAGTGGGACGGGACGGCACAAGAAGCCATGACGTGACCGCCAAATATAAAAGATTTACGTCTCGCTACATTTCGCGTCAAGCAGATGACGTCGCGTCACGTGGCGCCATCAGCGTGACGGTCGTCACGGGACACCGTGAAGTCACGTGACGTGATTTGTGTCACGTGTCTACGTGACGTGAGATTAACCACCTTAGCGTGCCAAATGTAGGAGTGTTACGCGGACACATGACGCGAACTCACGTCGCGTCACTAAATCTGTCGGGCTAAATAATTTCTGTCTGTGACACCCTAAACCAGCGCGCAGCTCAAAACGTACTGCGTATTATTATTTTGTTTTTGTGTCTACCGACTTTATTTGTACGATTCAAATTCGCATTTGTTTTTATGAAAATTGTGTCTTTGAACGGTATTAATAAACTTATCTCTGTTTCCTTCTGTCCTTCGGAGAGGGAGTGTCAACCTCGAAGCTTCTTAATGTCGTCGTAGCTGACGTACTCCACTGAGACTGTAGAAAACGCGGGCGGATGTTGCGGAATGCGTCCTTCAGCCAAAGCCAAACATGGAGGCATTCCGTGAACAGGGCAGATCGATCCAGGCGAGCATATATACTTCGTAGGGGGACGATGCGTGGGCGGACAGAAGAGTCCCTGCGGATCGGGTGACGGAAAACGAGGGATTTTATTTACTTTTTTTTTTGCGAACGTCACACGAGATTTTTTATTCTCGTTTAATGTGTGCTGCATTATTATCATTCTACGAGATCCACAGGAAGTTCCAGAGAAAAGAGAACAGTGCCTTTCGGCACGGGTAATTAAACTATGGACCGCAGAAAGCTCTAACTCCGTGACAATGTGGCGCCTGCCGCTGGGATAGAACGGGAATGTTCGAAGAACATGACGTTAGCTTTGTAATCATTTCATTAAGAAAAATATTTTTTTCGTCAAACGATTTTTAAGTATGTTTAATATCGTCAAAACAACAACTGACATTGTGGACGCTTGTGGGATTTATATTAGTAAAAAACACTTATCAGAAAGAAAGAGGACATTGTTGTTGTTTTTTTCTTGCTTACATATTTCTTTTTTTTTTTATTGAAATATATATTACAAGCACCGACAATGTAGTTCTTGGTTTGACGATATTAGGTTTAGGCGGACGTCGGCTCATCCGAAAATTTCGTCTCCCTTCATTGCCTTTTGTTGCAGGTGACGTCATGTTCCGACATTTTCGCATTCTATCCCAACCGCTATGGTCACATTGTCACGGTGTTTGGGCCTGCTGCTATGCACAGTTTATTTACCTAAGCGGAAAAAACGCGGTTATTTTCCTTTTTTTCGGAAACCCTCTGTGAAGCGGCCGCATGATTAATTTCATATATATTCTTTGCTTTAACGCGTTTGAAGGATGACGATTCATCATTCACCTTTCTGTATGTATGAATGGAAATTTAGGTAGTTCATTGTTTAATCTTAGAGATGTACGAATACCTGTTTGAATCTAATAGCCCAAGCTCATGCCTAGCTTCAACGCTGTGAAGAAAGCGGGTTGTCGAGGCTTTCCCTTCCACTGCGAGGGTTATGAACGACGCAGTGCCATTTGACTCGCACCGTTAATCGCACACCCCAATTAAATATTATTTTTATGAACACAAACCGCAAACCTCCATCAAAAGTTTTTTTTTTTTTTTTCGGCCTATTAGCGCTGCTTTTCATATTCAATACGGTGAGCAAGTGTTCTAAGTGTGTCTTTTGCGCATCGTAACACTAAGAGGAGCACGTCAATTAAAGGGCAACATCGAGAACGCGTAGATAAGACACGATGATGAGCAAACAGGCACGCGCCACCAATGGTAAGGTCGGGATGAACAAAGCCTGGCAATTCGACGACGGAGCCAGTACCCGGTCGCAGATTTGGAGCGCGTAGATCTGGTAGCACCAGAGCATCAAAGAGCCATTTCTCGTGGAACCTGAACGTCAGCGCAAAGGTTTTGCAGCGGCGAGGACCCGAAACTGGCTTGTTCGCTCGGGAGAAGTGTATTCCGCCGTCTCGCCGCAGCGGGACGACCGTCACGTGGCTCTCCTCTCATGCGTTGTCTGCCGCTCCACCTTTTCCATTTAGGCTCTCGCTTCTCGTGGCGATCTGCCAGGCTTTGTCAGTATATAGGAGGCTATGACTAAACCTACGGGGGCGCATTTGGAGGGTAAACAAACACACGTGGTGCGGAAGGAGCAGACGAACTTGGCATGCCATATTATTTTTTTAATCTATTTTATATAAAAGTTTTTGGGCCCTCGCTTTTATATCTTTTTTTTTCTCGATTCTTTAATGGCAAGGAGATTCAAACACGCCGCGCCTTTAGCGGCCAAGTTGAGAACTACTCCTATGAAGACAACAACGTAATTACCCTAAATTATTCGTTCGTGTTCCTGACGCAGCGTTTGTGTGACGTATATAGCCGAACTCTGCATCGGTGTTCGGCTTGGGCTCGCGTCCAATCAGTGAGGGGACTAATTGAAGGCGAGTCCCCGGACGAACGCCGAAACGCAACTCGCGTGTCAGTCTCCCGCGCTCGATCGAGCGAGATATCTGACGTGAATATTTAAATGTGGACGCCTCGTGTCGGGTAAACACCCGAACTCTGGGTAAACAAGCTGGGCTAATTGCGCCCCGTGTAACGTTCGATCTCCTCGCCAATGCTTTTATGGCGCTGGCTGCGTGAAACATAACGCAGTCTTTGTACACGTCACTCGGGAAGCGTAAATGGTTACAAATAAAATTACTCTCGGTTAAAAAAGTGTTCAATAAGATTACTCGATTAGTCTAAAAAGAAAAGTAATAGGCAGTCCTTGGTTCTTAGCGTTTTTGCGTTCAGCCAGCCACCCGGGAGCGAGCTCATAAACCATTGTGTGCAGACGAAAAACAGGCTGGTATATAAGACATAGGAAATACGCCGCTTCTTAATTGGCTTTACTTTTAATATATTTTTACATCTGAGTTGAACTCTAAAAAAATACGCATAAAACTTTTTGCGATACTCCATTTGCGTGCCCAATTACAGCTATGTACTTTTGGTGTTCGAATCTTGCGAGGCGTGCCAAATGAGTTTGTTTTTACGGTCGCAGCCTGTTTATACCATGTTGTTTTGTACATAACTCGCTCTTTTTATACCCGCAATTTCCGTCGGTGCGTCTTGTATAACTGCGCGACTTACACTTTTTCTTTTTTTTTTTGTCACGGTGGTTATATTTGCCATTCGATTGTTGGCGAAAATGTTGAAAATTGACTCGCGCTTAAGCATATACTATCGCGATCACAATTGACATATACACGTGATTATCAATGCACTTTTGCCACAGCCGACCGACCAAAGACTCGTATAAAGATGGCACTTATTTTTCAAAAACATTTTTTATTGACCGTTTATAGGGAGGGTGCAACTTACACAACCACGCGACTAATATACCGAAAAACACGGTAAACAGAACTTACTTGCATTCTAAGGAGCCCTGTTAGCACGTCTCGCCACCTGCCTCGCTGAGGGCCGATATAGATCCACACTTTTTGCAGAAGTCAGTTTCATCACACGCCGAGTCAAAGTGAAAGAAATATGAGCGTGACTTTCAAAGCGTGAATCAAGCTGGCGGTGCACTCGGTTGAACGAATGCGACCGTGCGTCGAAAAAGGACACTATACTGTCGAATGTAATCAAATGTCAAAAAACCAAATGTTGCTTTAAAAAAAAAAAAAAAATCACTATTTTTCATTTATTTTTTTTTTTATTGAGCAATCGCGGTAGTACTGTTTCGCAAGTATACATGTTTTTGCAAGCAGTTTTTCGCTTTCGTCGACCTAAAGCGTATGACGCGCTAAATTACTCTGCTTGCCGTCGCACAACTAGCAAACACATTATTGCATATTCTACTGAGAAAAAGACGTAAGTCAGCTTTAATTCACGAGTTTTTTTGTTTTTTTTTTAAGTGCACATTGGCGTTTTTTCGGAATAGCTCGTAGCTGTAGAGAGTGTTTTCTAACCATACGTATATCCATTTTTTTAATATATATATATATATATATATTTAGGTTCGGACGGCACGCGATGGAACGAACGAGTTCTCTACCCCGAAAGGGCAAAGAGAGGGAGTGCTAGGGCATCCCACGGGACTTTCTATTATACCAGCGACAATCAAAGAAAGAGAGAACAAACGCAACAGCGAGCATTCGCGTAGTCCTCAGAAACGATGTCCGTAAACGCACGTCTGTTAAAGCGAGCGCTTGAGGGAAGCGAACGAGTAAACAACACGCAAACTCCGCATCATTTACGTAGGCGACACAAATCGGACACGCGCGAAACGCCAGTTGCAGACGACGCATCCTCCACTAACCCGGATAGACGTATAGGGCCCCGAGATAAACCCGCTGCAGAGGGCGAAGCTCGCCGGCAACGGTTCGATCGATGTATTAGGCCGCGGAGCCCCTTAGGGCCCGTGCTCCCGGTCGAAGCCTGGACGAAGATGGCGGACGGCGACGGCGCCGCGCTCCGCGTCGTCTCCAACGGCCAGGACAAACCCAAGGCGGTGGTGCAGTCCCGTGGTTCGACGAGCTACCTGCTGGAAGACCCGGACGCAGACGACATCATTCACAAGGTGCTTACCGGGCAGATGTGGCCCACTAGCGTTTAAACCAGAGTGTTCCTGACAGTCGGTCAGAAAATGTGTCACAGGGTGTATGTTTTTGACAGAGCTAAGCATAGTTCGGAGGATGTGCTGTTGGCTCGTAGATGAGGACGCGGATGATATCATCCACAAGGTGCTTACCGGGCAGATGTTACCTAGCGTTTGAAACTGAGTCGTTCTGACGTTCGATCAGAATGTGTGGAACAGGGTTTGTGTTTTTGACAGAGCCTAACCTAGTTCTTAGGATATGCTGTAGGATCGCAGATGATGACACAGGCGACGTCATCCATGAGGTGCTTGCCACGCAGACAGTGCCCTCCTAAGTTTGAACCGGAATATTCCTTACAGTCGGAGAATGTGGAACGGGGTTACAGTTTTTGACGGAGCTGAACCTAGTTCGGTGGAATCGCCGTTGGTCTGTGGACGATGACGCAGACGACATTATTCACACTGTTTAAGATCAGATGCTGCCCACCTGCGTTAAAACCAGAGTCTCTCTTATAGTCGAAGAATGTGGAACAGTGTTTGTGATTTTGACAGAACCGAACCTATACCTTTGGGGAGATGTTTCGTGAGCTTCTGGATGCTGACGCAGACGACATCATCCACTAAGTGCTTGCCGGGTAGATTCTGTTCAGCCCCGTTTGAACCGGTGTCTTCCTTAAAGTCTGAGAATGTGGAACAGGGTTTAGATTTTTGGCAGAACCTAACCTAGTTCTGAGGATGTGTCGTTGACTTGTCGATGATGACGCAGACGACGTCATCCACTAAGTGCTTGCCGGGTAGATTCTGTTCAGCCCCGTTTGAACCGGAGTCTTCCTTAAAGTCTGAGAATGTGGAACAGGGTTTAAATTTTTGGCAGAACCTAACCTAGTTCTGAGGATGTGTCGTTGACTTGTCGATGATGACGCAGACGACATCATCCACAAGGTGCTTACTGGGTAGACTTTGTTCACGCGTGCTTGAACCGGCGTCTTCCTGAGAGTTCGAGAATGTGAGGCAGGGTTTCAATTTTTGACAGAGCTTAACCTAGTTCTTAGGATGTGCCGTTGAGTTATCTCCCTTACGTCAGGAAATGTGGAACAGTTTGTGTTTCTTAGCTTAGCTTTCTTACCTGCTTAGCTACCTGGTGGATAATAGTACTTCTTGATGACGTTGTGTTACTTTTTTTTTCTGTTGCTACTGCATATGGTAAGGTGTTCAGGAATAAATAAGCACCGTGCTGCTTTTCAAATTTATTATCACATAATTGAATCAAGTAGGTTTTTTCTACTTTTTAAAATGAAATAGTGTTTAGTGGCTAGGGATTTGCCGCGAGTGAAGTACGTTTACGTCTCTATTGCATACACTACTTCTGCAATCAGCCCATTGCGTTTAAATGCACAGGGTGCGGCAGTAAAGACCAACACAAAATTTGGGGCAGTAAGGACCAACACTTTTCGCACACCTTGCGAAATTCGTATTCCAAACGTACATAACTGAACTTGGGCACGTGAATGTAGTTTAGCAAGACTGTTTATGTCTATTTTGTTTAGAGCTCAACTGGGAGGTTGTGAAATATTAAAAATCAAGTAAAATCGAAGGCCGCCCATTTTTTCTGTCTTATACTAGCCTGTTTTTCGCCTGCACACTGGTTTATTTCCTCGCTCCCGGGTGGCTCGCTAAACGCAAAAAACGCTAAGAGCCGATAGTAGAGCCTGGCGATGAGCATGATAAACGCAATAAATAATAATTTAATGAAATATATGAGCAATAACAATCGGGGAGTTAGCTCACAAATCAGTGTACAGACGACGAACGTGCAGGGCCGCCGTTTTTGCTCTATTTTTAATACTTTACCACCTCTGACTTGAGCTTTAAAAAATATCGACATAAAACTTCTTACGAAACTACGTTAGAGCGCCCACTTTTAGGTACGTGCGTTTAGAATTCGAATTTTGCGAGGCGTGTCAAATGTGTTGGTCCTTACGGCCACACCCTGTGTGTTAAAAAGTAAAAAAAAAAAAAAATGAAGTTGGATGATTTTCGTTCCTGCATTGCCAGAGCTATGGAGATCCCAGCTATCTATTTTTTTCACAAATGCTTATTGATTTACTATAAATTAGTAACACTTTTACAATTTTTGTCAGCATCCAAGTTGGACCGATTGGCCGATTAATTATTCAATTGAAGCTTTCCGATTAATCGCTTAGAGGGGTCATGAAACAATACCAGGTTGGAATGTTCGTGACTTTGCGGAGGCGTACTGGTCCTATAGTCCTGCCCAAGTATACTCGCACAGCCCGCCACTGATTCAGAATTTTCTTTGTCGCGGTGAAATGACGAGGATAAAAGGGAACTACTACTTCGTTCAGTCTCGCCTACGCAAGGCTCGATGGCGTAATTCTGGGATCGAAACCACCCGCCTGACGACAGTCGAGCGCGGCTCATGGATTGGACCCGAGAGCTGCGTGAGCACTCGACTTCGGCTCGTAACAATCAGTACATCGGCGGACACTCGGGTAGTGGCTAGTGTCCAACCACTGCGGTGATGAGAATAGCCGAACTCTAACAATGCCTGGAGCTCACCACGCGTTTTCTACTCTGCCAACCCCAGCACGTGGCTATTATGATGAACGTTGGCGGCGGAGGATAGGCACCATGCGACATGGCAGCTTGTTCTGGGTTTGAGTTGGGTGGATGAACGAAGCTCATATTTCTAAAATTTTTTTGGCGACTGCCCATTGCCTAGAAAGAAAAACTAAGGCAAGTTTACTCGGCTTTTAACGATACGGAGTTATTCTAAGTAGTAATTGCCGAAAGTAGAAATATCGTTTCATGACATCTTTAAAATGTTTGAAATATTGAATCGAGGCACCCTTTGAAATGTTTAATCGTTGCACAGACCTAGAAAGTATTGAATTGTGGTAAAACTATTGTGTGAGTTTTCCGAGGCTTCTTCAGTGGGGATGTGCAATTCCATTCCAGTACCGAATGATTCGTACCAGATTGTAGGGCACCAGGTAATAGGCTTCAAGAGTTGTCGGTGGTTGAAGCGGATTGATTGATCGCGTGCACTCACATTGATCGTATACGGCATTTATCCGGTATTGTTGTCTCAACCTCCTCCTCCTCACCTGCCGCTTCTGTGTCATTTGTTCTTCCAGCATTTCTTAAGTTTTTTTTTATTGCTTTTCCAATTGTGTTGGCCCTTATTTAACAGTTCTAAGAACAATCAAAGCAAATGAACAGCATCGTCTACCTCCATGGAACCTCGTCACACTAGGATGGAGACAACTCATCATCAAGACCCGAGCATGACGCCGGGCGTCCTTCGACAGATTGATTGGACACGATGGCCCAGCCGAGCGCCGACACAGCACTCGTGCTCAATCTGTGCTTGAGCTTGATCTCACTGTGAGGACTTCAAAATGCTGGTGCACGATCTTTGATTCTTCCAGGTAGCGTTGCTTTATTTTGCTTGAGCGTTATCTGCGAACGCAACCATTTGGATCCTCTCTGTCTAGTGATGGAGTCACTTAATTGTTGAGGGTTTGAGTACAGGATGAGTGAATAAAAAAAAAAGGCCGTTAGAGGATGTTTTGCGACAAATGCTCTATTTTAAATGCAATAAATCGTCCGTCCGCCAAAATATTTTAACCCACGCTGTTTTTCTTCTTTGTTCCGAGACCTCGTGTTCATTTCATAGTTTGAGCATTGATTCATGAAAACATGTCCGGCGGTCTTCATATTCTTTATTCTTTGAAAAGCCCTCGTTAACTTTGAACCTGCGTCGACATCAGGCGTTATCGCGAGGTGGCAAAACAAACACGCACGGTTAGATAGAATGATTTTAGGGGAAGTTCCAAGATGGACAAGATATACGAAATATTAAAATGTCTTCCACCTGAAATGGAGCGCAACTTGTACCCTCTAGGCGACTGGTGGTCGCTGAGCCCGGACTAGGAGGATTTTCTTTTCTCAGTGGCCACCAGTTATTGTGGAGGGCGCCAGTTGCGCTTCGATTTATTCTTGAAAACACGCATTCACAAACACACACACACACAAACACTAAAAAAGATGTCCGTATTTGCAGCATAAACAATCCCAAAACTTAAAATATTCAATTCTAAAAAAACACTAAAATATCAAAAAGTCTTTTGTTTGTTTTGTTAAGTGCATGCATACTTCAACTCAATTCCCTGACGTCACGGTACTCCTCATGCACGGCCGCCTCAACTTTCGCGAATCGGGCTTCTGCCAGACCTGTACGGTAGTGATTACAAATAATCAAATTACTCATAATCGGTTGCTTCTTAGGAAAATTTTGTAATCAATTGATTGCTTTCATTAGGCCGTAATCCCGAGAGTAATCTTATTACTTTTGGAAGTACGAAAATTACTTGTAACCGTTGCTATTTTTCCCCTTCCGTTCTTAATGGCGCCGTTGTGTTTGTACACGTTTCCTACTAAGGGATTCTCGAACAATGTCCCCGACAGGAGGAAGGCCTACTACCAAAATTGGTGTATTGAGTAAAGATGAGTCGTTTCTAATTAGATAATTCTAATTCTATATTGGGCAGTACAAAAAGGCCTGTTTTCAAATCGGCAGGAAATCTGTCCTAAAACTTTGAAGTAATCGGAAAAGTAATGGTTGTACTTTATAGAGTAACCCGGTCAATTACTTTTTCTGTCAAGGAATCGAGTGATTTAACGGAACACTTTCAAACCAAAAATAATTTCAATCAATTACATTTTTAGTAAGTGAACTAGACTGTTTTCTGCGGGAGCGCATGTGGCCACATATGGTGTGGGGAAACGCGGACTTACTTGTAAACAACGTGTTAATTGGTGTATATAGGACACGGATGCCGCAAAATATACTTTCCTCCCTAAAAACAATAGCTCAATATACATTTGCATTTTGGCACCCAAGTCCTGGAAAAAGCGCTTCCAAAACGTGCTATTATTTCAGCACGGCCTTCTGAAATTGCGTAGCAATTATAGTGCCGCGATTATAACAAATAATAAATCTCCTAACCTAATACAGCGCGCGCTGTTTGTTTTTTTTTTTTTTTTTTTGGGGGGGGGGGGGAGTTTAGTTTTTTTACATACTTGTTTCCTTTTGGTACTTAAAAAAGACAACACAAAAGTGGGAAGTTTAATGTCCCTCTAACGGTCTTAAAAAGAAACGGTTACAGAATTTCGTCCTGTACAGAGCTCACGTAATTTATTAATATTGACTTAACGTTGTCAACTTACAATCGGGGGATAACCTGCAAGACGCACCATTAATGCCAGGGGTTTTATAATAGATGCCGGATAAAAACTTGAAACGTAAACTGTTTCGTCAATGTGCCCATTAATGCAATCCCATTTCTTTAATCATATCAGTGACACTTGCGTAACGGTCGTGAAGCGATGAGCATGATTTTGCATGCTCTCTAGTTTATTATATGTTCTCAAAGTGGTCTTTAGACAGTGTAGGTCTCTCCAATATTTGGCATAGTATATACGTAGGCAAGATTGGCAAGTTCGCTTGCAGTCTTAGTTGATTTTTTTTAATGCAATTCGACGCAGATATCAAAGTGGTCGATTGGCCCGTTAACAACATCGTCTGTGATGCGTTCCATGTGCTTAAAGCGTGACACCTAGATGATTCATTGTTTTTTTGTTTCTGTAAAGCTTCGTTGTTCATTTGATAGAGAGCTTCAGTTGAATTCTTATTTATTCGAGTAAAACTAACATGGACATATTTATTTACATTAAGTTCCATCTTCCACTTATTGCCCCATTGTATAACCCATTACAAGTCGTCCCTGCAACTCTGTGGAACACACAGTCGGCAAAAGGTCGCACTTTTGATTCATACCGTAATTAATATAATTGACAAATATTAAAAGTAACATGATATTAAACGCTTCCTCGCTGCATGTATCTAGATTTCAATTAGATTCCCGAAAGACGCAAGGGGCGAATAGGAAGCGGCTCTTGGTGTTCGTCTGCTTTCACGAGACACAAACCTGCACTGTATGCTACAAGGATTAGTTGTCCATCGGGGATACCTCGCACTGCATAGGTCTTACAGGTATTTTCTAATGTAAAATTTAATTTTTTTATATATTTATTTATTTCCGTCCGTGCGTTTTCTACAACGCGGTTCGACTATGCGTTTGGTTTCTTCAACTGTGCGAATTTGCCGTGGAGGTTATAGTTCTTGTTCGATTCATTGACGACAATCTTGAAACCGGCTCCTGCTTGGGTAGGACTGACTCCCGACCGGACACTCGGAGCACCTTTTGTACCCGTGTGGGTTCTGGAACATTCCCGGAGTTAGAAGTTCGGCGCGTAGAACATTGTACTCGATTCAGACGACCACAAACTTCTCGAACTTTACCAGAATGTCAAGTTGAAGGAATAAATAAAGAGAAGTCGGCTTCCGGTTGTCGAACCCGGAGCCTCCGCGCGACGAGCGTCCGCGCGAAGGAGCAAGCGCGGTAACCATTTCCCGCGCTCGCCTGGGCAACGCGGCTGGCAATATCCCCCCTGCTAGATGTTACACAAACATTTCTGGGACAACAAGAAAGAGGTCGCTTTAGCTATTGGGGAGGAGATCCGACCATGGCCGCCCCAAGCGGTTAACTTTAGAACTAGATGGATGGGGACAACAAATACAATGGCTCAGCGCTCGGCTGACTTAACCGAACGCGGCGTCAGCGTTCGGCTGGAGTTCGTGTTCTCCAGTGAGGGGAAAGAGGGGCTCTTTTGTTACCACTCCAGCCTGCATGAACAATGCATGCACAGTGCCCAGCTCAGCACAATAGCCCAAGTGGGTCAAGTTCGCATCCCCTGACGACTGCTTTCGGGGGAGATCCGGCACTTAACGTAACTTCACTAATTGTTTGTATTTTTTCATTACTGTGCCTTGCGCTCTATTAAAAAAAGATGACACGAACATGCCCACAAGGCCTGTGGGCATGTGCACAGGCCTTGTGTTGGGTAAACACCGAGGTGTGGGGGTGACAAACGGGTCAGAGCGCTTCGCCAATAGTGACATCGCTGAATATCACATCCCGTGGCACACCTTAGACGCATCGTTTAACTACAATCCATTTTCCTATACGGGGAGTTCACTATAAACGAACTTCGGACACTGATATGAGTGAATGAATAACAAAGAGAACCTACATAATAGCCACGGCAGTGGTCGCACCTTCTTCAAGTAGGTTGCGTTCAGAAAAGCACTCAACGTCGGGGGACACTTTGTTGGCATTTTGAGAGTCATCCAGGTCCTAGTTCGTTTCCTGTACTGTTCTCTGCTTATCAATGTTCGCTTACAAACAGTGTTCGCGAGAGCAATAAGTGCCGGACTGACAACACAAAGAAAAGAAGAAAACAAACCTGGACGTTTTGCCTTAGCAGGGTCAAATATACAAAAAGCGAAACAAAAATGTGTACTTTTTTGTGTGTGTCCACTTCTCATTTTCTCCTATTTGTTATTTTCTTGACACTCAAGTCTGCATAGTTTTCGTTGGTCGTTTCCCGGTCTACTTGCGCCTCAGGGTCAGGGTGGCATTTTTACTTCCGTAAAAAGACACCTTTTGTTTGAGGATTTTTTGGGGGGAAAATTTATAGAAACAAAAGGCGCCTTTGGGAAGGCGAGGGGAGAACCTTCATTGTACGAACTTTAGGCTGAAATATGAGTCACAGTCGGCAAAAAGCGATATTTTCACGAGCTCAGTTAAAGTCACCGTAGCTAATCGGAGCTAGCAACAGGATTCGGTTGCTCGAAGGAATGTTCAAGTTTGCTCGTGCCACGCCCACGCCACTTCCTACCGAAAAACTCGGAAAATGGCGGAATGTCAAAAATGTATTTAAGATAATGAGTACAAGATACTCGGAATTGTAATTAAAATAGAGTATTAAATACTCTCCATCAAAGGTATTTGCAAGATACCAAGATACTCCAAAAAGTATTTAAGATACAGTATCTTGAGTAGAGTATTTGAGATAGGCACAAGTCTGGTTTTTTTACATACTTGTTTCCTTTTGGTACTTAAAAAAGACAACACAAAAGTGGGAAGTTTAATGTCCCTCTAACGGTCTTAAAAAGAAACGGTTACAGAATTTCGTCCTGTACAGAGCTCACGTAATTTATTAATATTGACTTAACGTTGTCAACTTACAATCGGGGGATAACCTGCAAGACGCACCATTAATCCAGGGGTTTTATAATAGATGCCGGATAAAAACTTGAAACGTAAACTGTTTCGTCAATGTGCCCAATAATGCAATCCCATTTCTTTAATCATATCAGTGACACTTGCGTAACGGTCGTGAAGCGATGAGCATGATTTTGCATGCTCTCTAGTTTATTATATGTTCTCAAAGTGGTCTTTAGACAGTGTAGGTCTCTCCAATATTTGGCATAGTATATACGTAGGCAAGATTGGCAAGTTCGCTTGCAGTCTTAGTTGATTTTTTTTTAATGCAATTCGACGCAGATATCAAAGTGGTCGATTGGCCCGTTAACAACATCGTCTGTGATGCGTTCCATGTGCTTAAAGCGTGACACCTAGATGATTCATTGTTTTTTTTGTTTCTGTAAAGCTTCGTTGTTCATTTGATAGAGAGCTTCAGTTGAATTCTTATTTATTCGAGTAAAACTAACATGGACACATTTATTTACATTAAGTTCCATCTTCCACTTATTGCCCCATTGTATAACCCATTACAAGTCGTCACTGCAACTCTGTGGAACACACAGTCGGCAAAAGGTCGCACTTTTGATTCATACCGTAATTAATATAATTGACAAATATTAAAAGTAACATGATATTAAACGCTTCCTCGCTGCATGTATCTAGATTTCAATTAGATTCCCGAAAGACGCAAGGGGCGAATAGGAAGCGGCTCTTGGTGTTCGTCTGCTTTCACGAGACACAAACCTGCACTGTCTGCTACAAGGATTAGTTGTCCATCGGGGATACCTCGCACTGCATAGGTCTTACAGGTATTTTCTAATGTAAAATTTAATTTTTTTTATATATTTATTTATTTCCGTCCGTGCGTTTTCTACAACGCGGTTCGACTATGCGTTTGGTTTCTTCAACTGTGCGAATTTGCCGTGGAGGTTATAGTTCTTGTTCGATTCATTGACGACAATCTTGAAACCGGCTCCTGCTTGGGTATATATTGCGATCACAATAGACATCTGCTATATAGGTGCGACTTATACAAAGGTGCAGCTGGTATACGAATTTTATTTTGTGAAAACGTCCGTTTATAGGGTGTTTCTATCTAAAGAGGCGACGCAACAATTTTCGTTCTTCGCGCAAATACCGCTAAGAACGGATCCCTGACATTAATGGGCTACGAAATACGCATTCGTTTTTCACCCCAGGCAAGAGAAGTAAAAAAAAAAAAATAATAATGAAAAACGAGCAGCGTTCATCCCCTCAACTCGCAGCCAGAACAAGCGGCCACGTGATATGGAGCCGATTATATGCCGCCAATGTTGATCATAGCCACGCGCTGGTGTTGGCAAAGCACAGGGCACGCGCTGAGTCCCAGACATTGTTATGGCTCGGCTATTGTCGTCGTTGCAGCGACTGGACACGGGCCACTACCCGAATGCTTCTCGAGCTAGTAATTATCACGAGCCCAAATCGAGTGCCCACGCAACGCTCGGGCCCAATCTACGAACCGCATTCAAATATCGTCATATGGGTGTACTGCGATCCCCACTTTACGTCATCAAATTTTGCAAAGGAGAGATTGAATGAAAATGATCGCTTTTGTCTTTGAAATTACACCACAACAGAGGAGTTTCTTGGCCAGTGGCGTTGCGTGCGAGTATCCTTGAGTCCCACTAGTGCCAGTAAACTCGTGTAAAGTGAAAAACATTCCAATTGAATATCGTTGCACCGCTCCTTTAAAGGGCCCATGAAACGAATTTTGGACTGCAATGAATCAATTTATATTGGTATTTTACTAATAGCACATCGTTCAGTGGGCCAAAAGAAAAAAAGGTAGAAAGTCAAAAGCCTGACTTTCGGTACGAAAATTGGAAAACCACAGCGGACTATTTCGTACCTCCTTCCCTTCGTAAGCTCGCTGCTTTTCTCTGTGATACATCCGCGGACCCCGCAGCGCGTCATCGGGACCCCGCAGCGCGTCACCGGGCCCAAACGAACGTCACACGACACCGGAGCTCACTTAATCCGTTCACCCCGAAGCTGACATTGTGGTGGAAGCTACACGCTTGCCGGACCAAACAGCCACTCCCCTTTCATCACCTCACCTCATTCTCTGCGCGTGGGTATGCGCGAGAGAGCGTGATCACGTGGCAAAAGTGTCGCTGGCCCAAGGAGCACGTAGCTTCCACAGCACTGTCACCTTCGGGGTGAACGGGGTGGGGAAAGCAACTTTTGTCTGAATTTTGAGCGACGGCTAATCTTCTAGGGGGAGAATGGATGTGTCCGGATTAGAGAAACGAGAGTCCGAGCAAGAGGTGACTCCCCCTTTTCGTCTTCTTTAACTGTTTGGTAGAATGCACGATTTGTGAGTTGAGGAGGAAAGCTAAACAGGAACAGTTTAGCTTTCCTAAACAGTTCAACCACTAGATGGCGGCACTCATCCGTGTGGCCTAGAGTTCCTGTATAGGCTCCCTACGGGAGCCAGAGTTGCGCGTTTGATTCCACATGCCGCGTGCCGCCCTCGCCGCTATTCGCCGAGATCCGATCACGTGAGGAGCCGTATCAAGTGTTGTGCAGCAAAGTAGACGTTGCACGCGCCCCGGCGTACGTTCCCAGGCTTTTGAGCTCGCCGCGCGCCTCGAACAAGCGGCGCTGCTATTCGCCGAATTCAGTCACGTGAGGAGCTGGATCCACATGCCATGCGTGAACGCGCAACTCTGGCTCCCGTAGGGAGCCTATACAGGAACTCTAGTGTGGCCTAGTGTGGCCAGAAAACAAGCTCGTGGCAGTGATGTTCCTCCTCTGCTCTTAATTTCCTCCTTTCTGCTGCTCGCCCGTGCACGTTCAGCGCTCAGCGCGTGCTCCCGCTGACACAAATGCCAGGAAACGTGCCAGTGGTGGTAGCAGTGCCGAGTTCGCACAGAAGCGGAGCCCAGCTAGCTTATCGACCCGATCGAGAGTGCCTAGCTCGAGATCGAGAGGCTCACAAGCCAGTAGCTATCGTTTTAACTATTCAAGAATTAAAAACATAGTCAATCAATCGGTGAAGAATGTTATCAAACGTTAAAGAACATATATAAGACATGCCTTGTCAGCATTTCGTTAATGAAAGATCTTTTGCACGAAAAAAACGTTTAAATTCATTTTCGCTGTAAGTCAGAGCGCAGCCGACATACAGGTCAATGAGGCCAATCAAGCAGAACCAAAAAACACTATGTCACGGAGCTCAGCATCCTATAGTGCGTTTGTTGTCACCGGTCAAAGCAATCAAGCGCAAACCATGCACTATGGCCTTGCGCTTTTAGTATGCGTGTTTGTGCTTGTGTATCTTATAGTCTTTGACTGCATTTTGATCTATAATAAAACAAGCAATAGCAGACTTTTTTTCAAGACGGGTGTTCAGAAGGGCGCTTTATATAACTCATCATTTTGATGGTAGTTTGATTAAACTTGAATACCAATTATCTGACCTTATAAATAACCACCCTAATATTGTTGAAATAGTACGCCGAGGTCGAAGACTCTGCATGTTCAAGAAAAGAGTAAAAGTGTATTTTGTAGCCCAAGTGGCTTAAATTTTGTTAGGCGAGTGGGTAGCAGATTTCAAAGTGCATTTTATGGTGCTTTTGATATTTTTTGCATTATTATTTAGGTCTATTTATAATTTGATGTTGAAAAAACGATACCAACCTCTTACATGTATCTTTATCTATATATATTTTCTGTTTGATTGCAACAGATATGAAGAATTTTACAGTAACGCTGACATTGTATGTTAATTAATGTGATCTCAATGATGTCGATGGGAATGATTTCCATTTGAAACGTTTGATGACGTTGATATTAATTATGATAACTACGATGTTTAGCTGATGTCACTTTTATTATTTTATGCATAATTGATATTTATACTGACACTGGTCCTGTACACCGTTGAATGCTGTAAAAAGGGGCTGATGGCCTGGTCAGAAGACTTTTAATTCGAGAAAAGTATTTGCCCCACCACGCGAAAATCCGGCGGCGGCGGCGGCGGCGGCGGCGGCATGATTAAGCGATGGTACCAAAAATGGCCGACGGCGCAAAGAGTAAAAACACGTCAGAAATGCTCGGATTGACGTCACAATTTTCACGAAGGTTCCTATAAACAAAGTAAATGAACGACTTTCGAAACAAACTTTAGTGAATTTCGGTCTGGATGGGAATCGAATCCGGGCCTCCGGGGTGCGAGACGGGCACGCTTCCCCGACTCCACGGCGGCTCCAAGGTCCTGGCTGACTAAGGTGTGCCTAGTGCGTGAGTCATTACACACGTCCCGTCGCAACCATCTGGCTGACTAAAGGAGTGTCCAAGTGCATGCGTCATTGGGCACGTGACGGTGCAGCCAATGGGGAGAAGGTGGCGCCACGTCATGAGTGTATAACATGAGCGCGCTTCCCGCGCGTCACACACCGAATGAACAAAAATAACGCATGTCGAAAAAATAAATCGAAAACGTTTCACCAAAAGGACTGCAATGCTTTCATATTCCCACACGTAAGCAATCAAAAGTGTCTGTGCGGAATTTTCTTTTGTATCATTTTGCCGCAGCCCCTCAGACACATGTATGTCTGGAAATAAGGATTATTATTATTATTATTAACTCACGCACACAATATTTGTTTTGATTTTTACAACACGTTCACGGGAGAACCGCCAAGCGGTCTGGACCATCATAAGTTCAGTGTCTCTTCACGTTCCTACAGCCGTCTGCACGTTCACGTTCAAATGGAAAAACACCGTAGACCGTCTTCTCTTTTCAAATGACAACGAACCGAAGCAGGCACGTAGCCAGGGGGGGGGGGGGGGGGCATGGGGCCCGGCCTTCCCCCGTAATCTTCCATTTTGCTGAGACCTCCTCTCCCCCCTCCACCTCTCCTCATACAGCATTTTGTCATGGCCCCCCCCCCCCCCCCCCCCGAAAAAAAATCCTGGCTACGTGCCTGAACCGAAGACCACATGAAGTGGTGACAACTCAGCCATTTATCTGCCCAATCGTTTTTTTATGCATTTTGAAGTGCGCGCAATCCGGTGTCACTCAGCTCGAGCCCGTAGCTTTGGCTAGTGCATAGACGCCATTTTACCGCCCAAATCACGCACCGAGTTCGCGAGAGCGTCACGCGCTGGCACATTCAGAGCAACAATGGATGTCTTCACCCTGAGACAGACAGACATGTAGGCAACCTAGGCTAGAGTGAACAGGCATGATCTCTTACGGCCATTGCACCGGGAGTAGTTGCTCCCTGCGGCGGCAGCTTGGAGGGGTCGCTGTAACCCTACCGCTCCTACAGTGCTTTAATTTCTTCTGAGAGGCACGTCCTCCTCACCGTGTTGTCCTCTTTGATCGGGGGTTGAGTTGGATAAGTTTCTAGAGTAATTGGACCTACAGGTCGTGAGGCCAGCTGCCTTCAGGGACTTATGCGGAACACG
The DNA here is from genome assembly GCA_013358835.2 of Ixodes persulcatus. NCBI lineage: Eukaryota > Metazoa > Arthropoda > Arachnida > Ixodida > Ixodidae > Ixodes > Ixodes persulcatus. The sequence continues at coordinate 59,432 of JABSTQ010009319.1, read as the reverse complement.
TCTTTCTCTTCGTCTCCTTAAGAAACAAGTTTGTATAGACAAGAATTTAATTATTGTAAGCCGAAACCATTCGAAACTTATTTCAATCGGCTCACTACAGTTATTTCAAGCAAGTATGATTGCACACATTTTCAATCGCATTGGTCGGGGAACAGTTGTTCAGGATGGCTCAGGCGGCGTTGGGTATGGTTGTGTGGTCGCACCCCTACGCGGCTAAAGAAGTTCCATTGCTCCTCGGCGAGAGTGAAGGCCACAAGGAGACCGCTCTCTAGCCCGGTCATGGAAGAACATGGCAGGGCAGCACTGAGCATCTCGCTTGAATTTATTTCGCAATACTCATTGCGGGGACTCAGAAAAACGAAAGAGAAGCGCGAGGAAACTTCACGAGTTGTGATCCTGGACCGGCTTGCTAGAACAGCGTCTCAGCTGAGACTGAGTGGAACAAAGCACTGCAAAAGGTTGGGCGCACGACTGTCTTCAGACGCGGCTTGAGTCCCGCTCAGCTCGAGCGCTGGTTTTGGCATTGCTTTCTTTCCCAAAGTCTCAGCTGAGACGCTGTTTCTAGCAAGTCTGACGAGTCGTGGTTGGTGTAAACGCAAAGTGGAAGCCTGGAGTCGTTGCATTATTAAACCAACACCATGAAAGTTGATCGTCTGACATTGTTCTTATTTGAAAAAAAAAAATGAAATAAAAATTAGTCCAAAGAAAGACGACCGTAGTGCGGGTTTCGCACATGTGCAACGCTTTTGATAGGGCACTGCATGGAAAGGGGGTTTATTAGACCCTTTTCCTGAGCCTCAGATTTGAACCACGATGACTGGCTGTTTGTTGCCTTACCATGAGGACCAGTCACTGCGGTTTACACATAACACTCTCCGTAAGTTTTCTACAAGTAGAGTAACGTTAAAACTGAAAATCTAAAATTCCTGCACAATGGCGAACAAAACAGAACCAGAGCGGTTGGAAAGCTGGAACCTTAAAAAGAAAAATGTCGGGTAAGGAGTGAAGGAAAAGAAATTCCCCTTTGTCGTCACCATCATATGGAGTTCAATATTCGCACCTTTCGTGGTGTCGGAACATGGCAGGGAGCATTGAATAGCTTATTTATAGGCACTAGATGTTTTCGAGAACTTGCTCGTGACCCTTGTTTTTTTCTTCTTTTTCTTGCAAGATTATATACTCATTGCAAGAACGAGGAAGTAGCGCGAGGAAATATTTGAGAAAAGAATCCTCTGCATCAGGGACAGAATCCCTCCAGCGCCACTTTTCCTGAACTTCTCAACCTCGAATTTCAGCCACCTTTCAAAAGATGGCGCAAGTGCGCGTCGTCTGCTACAACATAGGTTCTTTTTATTATTTAGGACAATTAGAATGCTTTAAAAAAATTACAATCATAGAAAGTGATTTTAATTAGAACGAGAAAAGCACTAATTAAAGAATCGTTGCTTAAATAGCTGCCCTCTTCTTTGAAACCGGTTTCTTGCGTACAGAGTCGAGCTTCAAAATAGCCTCATGATTTAAACATATTTTAAACAAATCTGAATATGAATACGAAAAAATCACGCTTCTAGTGAACCAGCTCAGTTCCTCTAGCATACAATTAAAAAAAATTAGGTCAGATGCCAGAACGCTGTCTGAGAAAACCAAGAACGCGTTAAGGGAATTCTTAGAAATTTTACCGTAATCAAGTTGTGTTTACAAGAAAACGGCTGGCGTTGCACTTCTAATATTTTGTATTCTGAGTTCCTATGTTTACCACAAGCATGCCCTTAAATGTCGTTGCTGCGTTATGATGTGAAACTGAGTTACGAGACTTCAAAATCACATAAAAAAGGCTCTTTTTGAATAAATATTAAAAAATGTGAGCGTGATAATTAACAAAAACACGTATGCACGGAACTAGATGAGTCCTTCTTCTATTCAATAAAAAAATAAGAACGCGTCTTGGATGCATTGCAAGTCTAGAAACTTGGAATGCATAGAGGTATGTCTTTGAAAATATCAAAACTTGCACTTTTTGTTTTCTTATTGTGCGTTAAGTTTTGAAAAATGCGTATTATATTTTGCACTAAAAGAGTGATGATGAATTGGCTATTTATTTGCAAAAAGAACGAAATACGTAACACGCGCACAGACGCGACATTTGCACAGCAAACAGGAGCGTTAGCAGAGCTGCCACCGGTATTATAGTTGGGGCCGTGGGACCGCCGCCTTAAACGGTGCTACTTACAGACCGGTAAATACGACGGTTGATTACCAAAAGACACCCGTTCGCTTGCTTGTGGACGCAACGCAAGTTCGTGTGAAGAGATCAATTGTTTTGATACAACTGTAACTTTTTTCGTACGTTGCAGCGACACGATAAACTTACGATTAGACATACCCGTTATACACTATAGTTTTCCACACATTGTTAAAAAAAAGTGGTTTTAATTTAAAGGGAGTTCACGGTTTTAGATCTGTTTTGTACTATAGTCATTGGCTGGGTGAGAACGAGAGGGAGGAGCTTGGGCTGTCCCGCCTCCAGCACGATCTCCTTACCTTAATAATTCCTTTACTTTTCCAACAAAACGGAAGGTTCAAAGGTGACAAGGGGGAAAGAAACTGCAGGTTTGTGTGGCCCCTAGCCACCGAAACCAGCAGTCGTAATGCAGGGCACCAAAGGAATTTATACAACGATAACAAAAGGCTAGAAACGTATATACAACGATATCGAAAGTGGCAAATCCAAAACAGGAGTGAACTACCTCACACGAAAGAAAATGCACTATACTAAAGCAAGAGCACAATGACACAACCTGCACAATCGTGAATATATACATACAATACATTCGAACACAGATGTAAACCAACACAATAAAAGAGAATAACCTTAGTTTGAAACAATCAACACTCATTGCGGGCAATTTGGTTCCAAGTATAAACAACCATAGCCTCCTATATACAGAGATCGCCACGAGAAGCGGCCGCCGAAATGGAAAAGGTGGAGCGGCAGACAACGAATGAGAGGAGAGCTACGTGACTGGCGCCCCGCTGCGGCGAGACGCCGAAACACACTTCTCCCGAGCGAACAAGTGTGTTTCGGTTCCTCGCCGCTGCAAAAGCTGTGCGCTGATGTCTAGGTTCCCCCAGAGCCGTTTATTGAGAGAGTTTGGCCATACATTGGTTTGAATAGGCGAGCATCTCGGGCACACCACAGGCCGCGAAACAGCCCCTAGCGGTGGTCGCGTGCTCTAAATTTGTGCCACGACTATACTTCGTTTCACCTTATGTGCGAGCGAAGGCAAAACTGGAAGCGCGAGCACGGAAGCTCCGTGCGTTCAGGCTTTGCTCGAGCGCGCGAGCTGGGGAGAAATGCAAAAAGCGCTGGTCTCGCGCTTCTAGCTTTGGCTTCGCTCGCAGGTAAAGTGAAACGAAGTATAATTTGAGCCGTGCCGAGCGGAACTCCGCGTCTCAAGACGCTCGCGCACCCCACCCTTTGCACTGCTTTCTTTCAGCCAGTCTCAGGACGCTGTTCTAGCAGTGCAGACAAAGGCATGGGCACGAGCGCGTGGCTTTGGAAAGTGCCTCCTATGCACGAGGTCTCGTACAAACAATAGCGTTTCGCTGAGCTAGGCTCACGCGCCTGTGCCTTTGTCTTCACTGTCGACAATTGTGAGATGGAGTAGAAGTCTCCTGATTGGTCGACGCTGTGTCACAAATTTAGTTTACGCTCTAAGCGTGGGGGGAATATTCGGCGCTGGCGGCGGCCTTTGCTCCGCCTATTGTCCAAACTCTCCTAATATACGGCTCTGGGTTCCCCTAGAGTTCCTGTATAGGCTCCCTACGGGAGCCAGAGTTGCGCGTTTGATTCCACGTGCCGCGTGCCGCCCTCACCGCTATTCGCCGAGATCCGATCACGTGAGGAGCCGTATCAAGTGTCGTGCAGCAAAGTAGACGTTGCACGCGCCCCGGCGTATGTTCCCCGGCTTTTGAGAGCGCGAACGCGCGGCGCTGCTATTCGCCGAATTCAGTCACGTGAGGAGCTGAATCCACATGCCATGCATGAACGCGCAACTCTGGCTCCCGTAGGCAACTCTGCCTATACAGGAACTCTAGGTTCCCCTAGAGTTCCTGTATAGGCTCCCTACGGGAGCTAGAGTTGCGCGTTCACGCATGGCATGTGGATCCAGCTCCTCACGTGACTGAATTCGGCGAATAGCAGCGCCGCGCGTTCGAGGCGCGCGGCGGGCTCAAAAGCCTGGGAACGTACGCCGGGGCGCGTGCAACGTCTACTTTGCTGCACGACGCTTGATACGGCTCCTCACGTGATCGGATCTCGGCGAATAGCGGCGAGGGCGGCACGCGGCATGTGGAATCAAACGCGCAACTCGGGCTCCCGTAGGGAGCCTATACAGGAACTCTAGGTTCCCCTAGAGTTCCCGTATATAGCTTCCTACGGTAGCAGAGTTGCGAATTCAGCCTCGGCGGGTGGCCGTAGCGCCGGCTTTCCTGCACTCCCTGGATGCTTTGCTCCTCACGTGACTAAATTTGGTAATTAGCGTAAAATTAGCGGCGCCGCGCACGCCGCCAAGCGTGGAAAAGAGAAAAAGAGGAGAAGGAGGCGAAAGCAGGGGAACATACGCCGGGGCGCGAGCAACGTCGGCGGAGCGACCGTAAAGGGGGCTTTCTTGCACGGCGCCAGATGCTTTGCTCCTCACGTGATGGATCTCGGCGAATAGCGGCGTGGCGGCGCGGGGAAAACAAATGCGCCACTCTGCTCCCCCTTCGGGGGAGCATATCGAGGAACTCTATAGGTTCCCCCAGAGCCGTGTATTGGGAGGGTCTGGCCATACATTGGGTTGAATAGGCGAGCATCTCGGGGCCAACCAAAGGCCGCGTAACAGCCCCTAGCGGTGATCATGAGACTTAAAAATGAGACTCGACTAATTTAAGCCGTTTTAGCTTCCCTGGAGTAGAAAGGTATATAACTCTTGGAGACTGAAAACCTGGCACATGTGAGGTTTTCGTCACATCCATATTCAGGTGTAGAATAAACGAACGTTCGCTCCAAACCAGGCCTGACTTGCTAGAAACAGCGTCTCAGCTGAGACTGGGAAAAAGAAAGCACTGCCAAAGCCAGCGCACGAGCCGAGCGGGACTAAATCAAGGCGCAAGCGCGCCCCACCTACAGCTGAGGCGCTGTTCTAGCAAGCCAGCCCAGAGCAAACTCTCCCCGAGACGCCGAAATTGAGCGCTTCTATTTCATGCTTTAAATGTCGTTTCCCATATTGTGACGTCGCGGTCTGATAATTGGTCGACGCTGTGTCGCACATTTAGTTTACGCCCTAACCACGGAAGGAGTACCGGCGCTGGCGGCGGCCTTGCTCCGCCCATTGGCAAAACTCTCCCAATATGCGGCTCTGGGTTCCCCGAGAAATGGCTCTTTGATGCTCTGTGCTACCAGATCGTCGCGCTCCAAATCTGCGACCGGGCACTCTATGGCTCCGTTGTCGAAGTGCCAGGCTTTGTGAGTATAGCGTATAACGCTCGAGCGTCTCGCATACCTCGAGCGCGCTTGTGCAGCCAAAGCACGGCGGAAGGCATGCAGGAGGCATGGCTTTTGAAAGCCTAGCCCTTCCGTTCTCACTCTGTCAGTGACTAGTACAGTGTCGCCATAACTAAGCTTCCTGTACGCGTAAAAGCGATATACATTTTTTGTTTTTCAAAATTTCGAAATGATGCATAGATTATGTGCGGCCGCCATTAGTTGGTCATTCGCTGTGAGCACGCATTGGAGACGAGCGCTTCGTCAGCATTGCACATGAGTGCTGCGTCAGTGCTCGGCGCGAGCTCGGAACCAATCACGGGCTTCACGCCGGGAGCGATGGAGACCAACTAATGGCGGCTGCGCCTAATCTACGCATCGTTTCACAATTACGGAAAGGGTCTGTTGGCATCGTCTGTTGCAGATTAAGAAAGACAGGACAGGTCCCTTTTCCCAAAGCTCTTTGCTCGACCGAGATTGGCGGTTTCCTCTTCTCCAACGTTCGTACTGCTAAAGTGGAAAGAGGGGAGGGCTTGGTGGGAGGAGCTTGTCAGCTGCTATGCTTAATCCGCAGCAGAGTAGTAGCCTGGCAAACGAGGACAAATGACAGTCTACTATGAAAGACAGAGTGTTAACCAGACTTTCATCAGTCTGCTAAAGACGCATTCGTTTTGAGAGAGAGGTAACAGATTTATACAAGGTGTCAGGAAAAAAAGATTCACAGTGTTATTTTTTAAACATAAAAAAATAAGTTGCGCATTACTGAACGCTCAGTCTTGTGCCCAGATGTACAGGGTGTCACAAAAAAAAAAAAAAAAGTTTACAGGGTTTTTTTCGCCGCAAAAATAAACCAGGCATCGCCGAATGCTCACTCTCTGCCCAAAGGTAGCGCTAGAGGTCACAACCAGATGCCAAAGTTTCAGCCCGATCCGATACCTTATTCAAAAGTTATAAGTGATTTTCTGAAAATTTCAATGGGAAAATGGAGCCCATTTTTGCCCGTTTTCGGTTTCTGGTGCCATAGAGCCCATGCATTCGAAAACTCCGTCGCCACCATTTTCTCATTAAAATTTTCACAAAATGACTTATAACTTTTGATTAAGGCACCGGATCGGGCTGAAACTTTCGCATCTGGCTGTGGCCTCTAGCGCTACCTTTGGGCGGAGAATGAGCGTTCGGCGATGCCTAGTTTAATTTTGCGATTAAAAAAAAAAAAAAAAAACACTGTAAATTGTTTTGTGACACCCTGTACACCACATTTATATATATCATTCAGAACTAATATTCAATTCTCGAAATTTTAATGGAACAAATGGCAGCCGACGAGGCTTATGAATGCATGGAGATGAATGCCGTCTGCTAGCGGGAACGCGCCTCATTTGCTCGTTGGAGATTTCCGACAATTGTTATAAGGTTTGGATCGCATAATGATTACTTCTGAAACTTTGGCGTTCGGTCCGGACTGCTATTGGTACATTTAGGAGTAGACTGAATGTTCGGCAATAGTTTTGTTTCTTTCTTTCGAATTTCAGACAATACGAATGTGCACTGAAGCTGTGGCAAGAGGCGAGAGCAGAGGTCGCTTGACTGGGCCCCTGGCACCAAACTACATAAGCTACACAAGCGACTAGATAATAGAGAAACACAAATATTACAGCACGAAAACTGCAAGTAAACTCCAACTACCATAAAAAAGTACAATGCGAAGCAATAAAAAAAAAAAGAAAACAAAGATTACAAAGGATTGAGTAAATTTTAATAGACTTTATTTTCGCGGTTTCAGTATTCTGTGAATATTAGAAAGCGTAGGTTTCGGGAATATTTCGCGGCCACAAATTCTCGAGATTTGCAGTGATCTGTTGTGTGTTTGCTACCATGGAGTGACATATTCGCGATACAAACTTTTAACTCGCTAATGTTTTTACTCGAGAAATTCGCAAAATTTTAGACCCCGCAAAACTTAAATCGTTTTTGGTGCATTTTTTTTTTCTTCCTGAAGATTAGCAAAGAAGTATGGTCTAATATTATATCAATCAAGCCAAGGTAAATCTGGAGGAGATATGAAATCTGTCACTTCAATAGTCGTGTTTATAGTTGGCACTAGTCCTAGTGTTTTTTTTTTTTTTTTATGGTTTAAAAATATTTTTTTTTTTTATCAGCGTTTCAATGTGCAGGGAAAAAACACTGTAAACATTTTCCTAGACACCCGTTTATACAACACGGCAAATTTCGCCGGACATAGAGGTATCAGATTTATCCCATCGATTCTTTCTTTCAGAACGTTTACTTCTGATCTCGAAAGGGGTTCACGGATTTGGAGCTATTGTGAAAGAACACGATCCTGAAACCACGTCTAAGTTTTCTGTCATCGCTTGAAAGTAATTTTGTGCATCACCACAATCTTAGCTTCTAAGATCGCCATGCCCTCTCTCACCACTTTTTTTTTTTTTTCTAGTTTCAGCACAGCGTTGCAAGTGAGGGCAAATGTCCGTCTTTTATGATAGACAAGCGTGTTAACCTTGATTCAAATCTTTGATTCGAAGTGTCAATCGATCTCAGAAACATGTAGCGAATCTCCCTTTTTTTTTTATGGTCCAACTTTTAAGAGCTTTTATAACTTTCCCGAATAAAGGTTAAAAAGCGCGAACAAACGGGGACAATAAAGAAACACGGACGACAGGACAGGCGCTGTCGTCCGTGTTTTGTTTATTGTCCCCGTTTGTTCGCGCTTTTTAACCTTTTCTTCAGTAATGACCAACTATCCCAAACCCAAGTTTTAATATAACTTTCACCGACATTTTGGAGTAATTTTGCGTTGAACCCGGTGCACCTGTTGTCAACTCGCAGACGATCCTGGTGGGTGACAGTGGAGTGGGCAAGACATCGCTCCTCGTACAGTTCGACCAGGGGAAGTTCCAGACGGGCTCTTTTTCGGCCACCGTCGGCATCGGCTTCACTGTGAGTCAATTCAACCCAATTGACTTTATTCACTCCATTGTGCTAGAGAACAAGTCCCTGCTTCCTAGAAGACTGGACAGCTTTGTCAGCACATGCATTAATCAAATACACATCAGACACACACACAAAAAAAAATTATGCAGTAAAATTGAATTCAGTACCTGGCATTCTAAGACGATTCGGCAGTGTGCTACGCTAGAGGCCGGATTCTAAATACCTCCCTGTCTTTTTTTTGTATGTTTGGTCGCAGTTTTGTTTGCTAAATTATTACGGACGTCGCGTAGGAAGCGTAACAAAAGGCGTGCTTGTCTTGAGGAACGACGCTTGAACAGGTTTTTCTCGGAAAGTCTAAGCGTCGGAACGGTTCTAAGAGCACATTATAACACTAGACGTTCAAAAATAGCGACTCCTCGCAGACGACAAAATACATGCCTCGCGAACAAACCGTGGTAATCAAAACAAACTTTCCTTGCCACGCAACGCCGGTGCATGTGCTGCCACCTCTTACCACTCGGAGAAGACTCTGCGGTGTGCGCCATCTATTGAAACCGCACGCCACTGTAATGACTTCGTTGTGCGTGGTGCCTCCATCTATCGAGAGGTTCGCAAAGCAAGCGAGTGGTTTTCCGCGCATGCGCCCTTGTAGAGTTCCCGCTCTTCCGTTTTCGCGGGCATGCGCAGCTGCCGGCTTCAACGTGTCGTCTGCAACTGTTCGCTTTCGTCTGCTCGACGCCGACGGAGCGCTCACTCCGATGTTTCCGGCGTAGCCCCCAGCGGCCAAGGCGATGTGCTTTGTAACGCGCGGTTGAAACAAACATCCATGTTGTGGTTTCTGCTCCGCTTTTCCGATCCAATCGAAGCGTGTTTCTCTGGCCTGCGGGCGTCCGGCGAGATAAAGGAAAGGGCTCCGTCTCGAGATGTCTTCGAACCCGGCGTCACCGACGGCGCGGTCTCCGTCGGCCGGTGGGCCTTCGTCGCCGTGCCGAACCGCGGCTGCCGTGTCGAATGGCAACGGGGCAGCAGTCCGAAGGGCCTTCATGCGGCATTCGTCCATCAGCAGTGTGGAAGCCTACGATGTCGCATTCAAGGTGAGCTCACGTTATTTCGTTCCACTGTACTCGTTGTGACCTAAAACAAAAACAAAATTGTTTCTTGCCTATTATTTATATTGCAAGAAGTAGTTATTGAAGGTTCGGTTGTCGGAGAAAAAACAAATGGGTGTTTTTTCCGTTTAAAACATGTACGTTTTCATTAATAAAATAAAATAATAATAACGGATGTCATATACACATACCCGCGCATCTTAATGCACTACGTAATAGATGCAACTATTAAACGTCGAATTTGTATTCAGCGGTCAAATGTATGTGGTTCAACTTCCAAGAACAGCAGCTACCTGTAAAACAAATAGCGTTTTATTTATTTAAAGACGTGAAAACGTTTATGCACTTATTAAATAATATGGTCTAAGAATCATTGCAGAGATCTTGTCGACTAAATTTAAATAACATCAGGTGAACATATCAGTTTCATCCCCAAAATCAGTGTTTGTTACCAGAAAGAAGTTCGCATCTGCCAATTCTTCTGAAGAGTTTGAATAAGGATAACATTTATAAACGTATTAATTAATGAAGTAATAATCAGAAGAAGAAGAATTCCCAACATTGTGGTACACATGGGGTTAACTGGTCCGCCAAAGCTTATCACCAAGAGCTAAGCTAGCAATAAGAAAACAAAACAATTCACACGGCGTAACACACACGCGCGCAAACTGAATTCAAGGCTGATTCAAAACAAAATTGAATTAAACAAAAATTACAATGTATTCGTTATAAAAGGACGGATCCGTTTGTTTTTTTTTTTGTTTTTTTTTCAGTTTTGTTTAAGAATTTAGAGGAAACGAAACAGATTCTGGTAGCCCTGACTGAAAGTATCAGGAACATGAAGTAATGTGCCCGAGTCATCATCCCATATCTCGTGAAGCTGCGAGGTCGCATAAATCGTGCGGCCTGTTTAAGTGTGCGAGACGCGGTTCATAGGACATTTTGTAGTTATCTGACCAAACTTACTGTAGTAGTACCACTGTTTCTTGAAATAAAGACCAAAAGTTTGGCATTTCAAGATCGCTGAAAATATTCGTACTGTTGGACAAAGCTTAATTAGAAGCCATATTTCTTAAAATACATTTTAGAACATATTGTATGTTCTGACTAATAATAATAATAATAATAATAATAATAATAATAATAATAATAATAAGAAGAAGAAGAAGAAGAAGAAGAATGTTTCACGTATACCAGCTCAGGAAAATTAAACCTTTTAAGGCAAGTAGAACTGTTCTCCTTAAGAATTCCATTCAAATGTCAATTCGATTGAAGAAAAACAAAGCTAAAAATAGAAAACCGCCGCGTAGAGCAAACTGTGCAACGCGCACACAAGATCACCGTAAACATCCTGACATTTTAAATCGTCATGTGCTCGGAAAAATACTTTTCACCTTCTGTTTTGAAAGATCCATCCCCAACTTTCTTGGACATCAACGCCTTGCGCCCTCTCTCAGCGCTGAGAATTTGAACATAAATAACAAAAAAACATCGCAATGAATCCCCGGAAATATTTTAGATGACAGTCGTAAAATATCAATAAGCCATAATGTAACTTTCGAACGCGCATACTTTTTATTCCGCGGCTCTACAGTTCATTTGCATGGAATCAAATAGGCCATATTGGCAAAATTATCAAGTTCTGTTTTTCACGTCAGAATATCGAACGTTTCCGACAACTGTAATTGCCTGGGTATCATAGAACGCAAATGAATTAGAATTCTGATATTCAATTGTTTACATTTTATTCCGCGGAACGTATCAAAAAGTAGGCCATGTGCCAAGTGTGTTGAAGACCAGAGCTGGGTGAAAGTACAGGGTGTCCCAAACAAGAGAGAATTTTCAAGGTTTTTTTTTTCTTTATTGCAGAAATGAACTAGGCATTGCCGAACGCTCATTTTCCGCCCGACACTCGCGCTAGAGGTCCGAACCAGCTTGCCAAAGTTTCAGCACTAACCGTTATTTTATTCAAAAGTTATAAGTGACTTTCTGACATTTTCATTGGGAAAATGGCGGCCGACCCAGCTCTCCAATACTCTATGGCGCCAGTTACCGAAAACGGGCAAAAATGGGCCCCACCTTCTCATTAAAAAAAGTTTATAAAATCAAATTTAACTTTTGAATGAGATAAGGGTTAGTGCTGAAACCAAGGAACCTGGTCTGAACTTCTAGCGCTACATTTATGTAGTTTATTTGCGTAACTTATTTTTTTTTGCAACCAAAAAAAAAAAAACGTAAATTTTTTGGGGGTGACAAAGCCTGGCAGATCGCCACGAGAAGCGGCCGCCGAAATGGAAAAGGTGGAGCGGCAGACAAGAAATGAGAGGAGAGCCACGTGACTGGCGCCCCGCTGCGGCCAGACGCCGAAAGACACTTCTCCCGATCGAACAAGTGTGTTTCGGGTCCTCGCCGCTACAAAAGCCGTGCGCTGACGTCCAGGTTCCCCGAGAGATGGCAATTTGATGCTCTGTGCTACCAGACCCTCGCGCTCTAAATCTGCGACCGAGCACTCTATGGCTCCGTCGTCGAACTGCCAGGCTTTGTGAGTGGAGGCTATGCTACAGGTTGTTGCAAACACTGCGGCACCTATTCGGAAGGATGTCGCTTTGTGCGTCCATGCGCGGGCGTTGCGTGTATGCTGCCACATTCTGAAAGGACTGACGGACAACGATGGGAATCGTGAAAGGGTCGTCCCACCGTTGCCAAAGATAACCGTCCGCAAAGAGCAAATAGCGATTCAAAGGTTGGAAAGAAAAGGTCGACAGAAGGGATATAGAATGACTGCAAGACGTTACCTTTATGCCGAGCGTGATACGTAAGATTGCATCGGGAAGACAGTTAATAATAATAATAATAATAATAATAATAATAATAATAATAATAATAATAATAATAATAATAATAATAATAACAATAATAATGAAGAATCATCAATCAATTTTATTAGGCACGCAGGAACAACCATGCGGTCCTGGTGCTGGCACGCGGGAAAACTGCAACCGCTACAAATTACGCATAGAAACTGAAAACTACCAAAACAAAAACACAGCAAATACATTGACAATACACACACAAAACACACACACACACACACACACACACAGCGAGTAGAAAACAGTCAGAAGTGCACGGCATGAATATGAGGGAATAAATATATTTCACTCTTTGTGAATTGGAGCCATTTACGGTAGTAATAATAATATTATTATTAATAGTAATAATAGTAATCATTATTGCGAGTGTCGTGGCACTAGGGGGGGTTAACGGACCCGTCAAATTAAGAATGTTCATTCAAAGTCATGTGAGAAATGACTGTTCAGGCCCGCCTATACGCACAATGTACCATAATACTCTTACGAACAGAGTCTGGCTGTGCATGCACACTCTTCGCCAATTAGAAAAACCCAACATAATGGGGTAAAAACACGCTAAACTTAACTGGATCCAGTTTAGTGACATACAGTGCCAACTCTCGTAGGTGCAATAAAATCTTATATTCGCGTTGTGAATACATACTTGTATTATCAATTATCTGTTGCAACATCTCACAATAAAGATTTAAGAGAATGATCTAATAGTGACTAAAAATAAGGCAACATGATGTAAAATAGCTTGAGAAACGAAAAGAAGACGAAAGGTTCTCAACTCTAAGTTACTTTCACTTTTGAGTCTTTTGTGTGTGTTTGTGTGTGTGTGTGTGTGTTTTAGACCCCGCCCACTAGCTCGCTAGCACTCTAACGCCACAAACACACAAAGTCTTTGATCGAGACTGTGTTTGTGTCGTTTCTGTTTCTTGCAGTCTGGGGGTTGTGTTATGTCTAAAAAAAAAAAAAAAACAAAAAAAAAAACTAATACATCATTATGATTTATCGCTGAAAGGAAAGAACTCTTACATTTTCGTCTTGGTCAGATACATTTTCTAAAGGCAGATACAAGATACTTTATTTTCCTTCCCCTTACTTCAACAGATGTTCGGTATGGCGAATCTTTCCGCATATCGCCGAGTTTTATTTTTTGTTGTTGTTAATAATGACTCCAGACTAGCGGGAGATCTTTAGAAAACAATTAAAAACAGTATAAAACGATAGTATATGTCAATATGCCGTCAACTGTCTCTACTTCAGAACTTTTTTTTTTTTTCATAAAAACTGTTACATTAGTAATTTTGTTCACGATACAATACCTTTCCTCTTTCACGTGCTCTTCTGTCCTTCGACAGCTTCCTCTATCCATCAAGCCTTCGGCAATGTGCTTTTTTATATACTCTATAACTGTAACAAGATTGAAAATTGGGCCAGTCGATATAAGAATTATACACGATGAAAATCTAGCAGTAACGAAGAATACCAAGAAAGGGCACGCACAAAACACGACAGGGGCGTTTCTCAATCAACGTCGAAATGCTCGAAAAATGAAAGAGGAAATATTAGTCCGATCAAACACACTCCTGTCAACCCGCCTAATACAGTCACCGTATAGGGTCAGAAATCCGATAACAATACTCGGCGTCGTTAAGGTTTCCATCACGTGCGACATTATCATATTTCTGTCGTTAAAGATCACCCTCCTTAAAGTTGGTTTTGTGCGATTCGACTGCATCACCCCGTACGAACATGGTTTGTCAAATGGAGTTCGGTAGTTTTACGTTATTTCCATCTTCCTAATCTCTAAAGGAACCCTCTCGTAGCTTCGAGTAATTATACTACCCTGCTCGTTTTGTTGAGACTGCTGTATCTAAATCATTAAAGATCAGCAGGCAGCCCCCTTTGCATGATTCAGTGGACTTCATTATCCTTTCGATGGATCGCCAAAATGGAATCCGAGTTAATTTGTGTTGCCCAACATCATATAAATTTGCGTGTTCGACTTTTTTTTTTTTTTTTTCATGAGTATAGCGTTGTCAAGTACGTTCTACTTGTTTGTGGAAATTCCGTCATCACGTCAATTTAATCTCGCTCTGACTGACATGCAGTTGTTTGACAAATGATTTATTCGATGCTATCTACTTCAAGAAAAGAACTCGGCTATTGTAGTGTGCATATTTTAGAATTAGAAGTGCGTGTGCATCGCGTATTGAAACAACTTAATCTTAATTTCGATTGGCGCATTAGTCACGTGTTAAAGAGCAATACAATGAGGTATACATGCAGCTTTGTTCAAAGCCAAACAATAATTGAGTTGGGGAAGTGGTGGTAACTTAAAAAGAAAAAGATAATGTTCCAGTAAAGAAATGGGAAGCATAGTATTTCCGCTGAAACCCCACAAACACTTTTTAAAAATAGCAATGAGGGGGGATCGGTGGCCGAGTGGGCTAGCGTCATAGCTTCCTCAATACTCACAAAGCCTGGCAGTTTGACGACGGAGCCTGGCCGGTCGCAGATTTGGAGCGCGAGGATCTGGTAGCACAGAGCATTTCTCGGGGAGACTGGTATTCAGCGCACAGCTTTTGCAGCGGCGAGGACCCGAAACATGGTTTTCAAACCCGACGAGAGAAGAAGCGGTAGCGCGAGGAACGCCAGGAGCACGAGCGGACATTCCATAGCTCGGGAGAAGTGTGTTTCGGCGTCTCGTCGCAGCGGGGCGCCCGTCACCTGGCTCTCCTAGGGTGCCTACATGTCTGTCTGTCTCAGGGTGAAGACATCCATTGTTGCACTGAATGTGCCAGCGCGTGACGCTCTCGCGCACTCGGTGCGTGACTTGGGCGATAAAATGGCGTCTATGCATTACCCAAAGCTGCGCGCTCGAGCTGATTGACACCGTATTGCGCGCACTTCAAAATGCATAAAAAAACGATTGGGCGTGAAAATGGCTGAGATGTCACCACTCAAGCAAAAGCGCGCGTGTGTATGAAGGCACTCTAGGCTCTCCTAGAGTTCCTGTATAGGCTCCCTACGGGAGCCAGAGTTGCGCGTTCACGCATGGCATGTGGATTCAGCTCCTCACGTGACTGAATTCGGCGAATAGCAGCGCCGCGCGTTCGAGGCACGCGGCGCGCTCAAAAGCCGGGGAACGTACGCCGGGGCGCGTGCAACGTCTACTTTGCTGCACGACACTTGATACGGCTCCTCACGTGATCGGATCTCGGCGAATAGCGGCGAGGGCGGCACGCGGCACCTGGAATCAAACGCGCAACTCTGGCTCCCGTAGGGAGCCTATACACCTTTTCCACAAGCGCGCAGCCATCTTGAATATCGTCACTTCTGGTATGCGGTAAAACATCTTTTTGATCTCTCCCCGCAGATGGAAGGTGTTTACGAAAAATGCGTGATTGTCACACATTCTTGATTTGCCTCACCTATAGACCAACACGCGGCCCTGACGTCACGCATCTGCGGTGGCGCTGTCGACGGCACTGCGCATGCGCAGACGCTTTCCTTCGCGCGAATTCGGTTTCTGCGCACGCGCAGTGCCCACACCTTGTGTGGGCAAACGTGCACTTGTTTGTAAACAGCGTGTCGGTCTATATTTTCTCGCATATTCCAGATTCAAACGTTTTATTATTTTTTCGACCCGCATACCAGATACGGAACCCACGTGACTGAGAACGACAGGAAACAGAAAAGGTCTATTAGCCCCGTGCGCCACCGAAAGCGTCGCTGTGGTCGGCCTTCCACGATTGGCCGAACGCTGACTATGACGTCGAAAAGGGGATTTAACATCGACAGAAATAAGAGGAATGAAAGAACTTTAATTTTGACGGTGTTGGCAGTGTTCCTTTGAGAGCGCAATGATTTCAAGCTTCCACCATGCTAATAACAAACACCATCGAACTTGTTGTTTGCAAGGTAATGACGTCACAAGGGGGAACCACAGGAGGGCGCCACCAAAATATCTCGCCGCTAATACAGGAACTCTAGGCTCTCCCAGAGCCGTATATTGGGAGAGTTTGGCCAATAGGCGGAGCAAAAGCCGCCGCCAGCGCCGAATATTCCCCCGCGGTTAGAGCGTAAACTAAATATGCGACAACGCGTCGACCCATCAGCAAACGGCGAAGTCACAAATTGGAAAATACATTTAAAACGTGAAATAGAATCGTTCAATCTCGGCGTCTCGTTGACCATGGCGTCAATAGCAAATCAGCAGCAATGATCGTTGGGTGACCAAGGCGTGGACGCGTTGACTGCGGCTATCAAGGAGCTATTCAAATCGAGCTAATAATCGAGACAGTAGTCCAGCTTCCGCGGTTCTTTCTGGATAAAAATATGACTGGCGAGTGAGCGCCAATCTGATCGAAGAGAGAAGACGTCGGAATCTCCGCTGACACAGAACGGCTCTGCGCTGACACCCGGTTTCGCAGAGCGCGGGGAAAAGAAACATGCAACGTTCAGAATTCACAAGTCACAGGTGTCACGCTATCCTGCGAGCGCGAGCACCCCGCTTTTGTTCCCTGCTCCGCCGCTCGAGAGTTCGTACTGTAGGGGGAAGAATCCTTCGAAGCTTCCAGCTCGCGCTTGTAGCCTCTGCGGTTAGCCCCACGTGTTGCGTGATGCTCTTGCTTGCCGAAGCGGCAAGTGAAGGAACAGTGAGCTAGGAACTGTGTGAACTGTTTGGCTTGTGTGTGTTTCGCACGAGGAGAGTCTCCCACGGAACTTGTTGACGCACTGATGAGTGGTACCAGAAAATTAGCTACACAAAGAGTCGGGCTCCGCACCGCAACCATGCAGTTTGCTCTGGTTTGGAACGCACGTTCGTTTATTAATGCGAAAGCATTAACTGACTCATGGAGCGAGCTGACGTCATCAGTCTGAAGCGCGAAAATGGCAGATAGTTTCCTTCGGTTCCATTGGCTGGCGCGCGTCGACGGGGCTCCCATTGGCCGCTGCGCTCGTCAGTTTCCACGACCGCTGACCCCATGGCGCTGCGTGTCCATCAGCGCGGAGTGTCCAAGACTCCAAGGTCACCAGGGGAGCACACGCGCCGACCGGCGACGAAAAGTACGCAGCAGACGAAAAAGGGAGCGGACGAGCGGCTTGCATGCTTTCGCATTCACAACTCATAAGGAACGCTTAGGTGTACCTCGATCTTTTTTTTTTTTTTTTTTCTACCGTTGAATATGGACGTGACGAAAACCTCGCATGCACCAAGTTTTCAGTCATCAAGAGTTATACATTTTCACTCCAACAACGGTAAAACGGCTACAATTAGTCGTGTCGCATTTTTAGAGCTCACGACCACCGCTAGGGGCTGTTTCGCGGCCTGCGGTTGGCCAAAAGATGCTCGCCTATAAAATAAAATTAATGGCCAAACAATGGGCTCTGGGCTTTCCTTTCATGCGTTGTCTGCCGCTCTACCTTTTTTTAATTTCGGCGGCCGCGTCTCGTGGCGATCTGCCAGGCTTTGTCAGTATTGGCGACATGCGCGATCGAAAGCGTCGCGGTGGTCGGCCTTCCGCGATTGGCCAAATGCTGACTATGACGTCAGCAAAGGAGTTCTCATGGACGGAAATAAGAGGAACGTGAGGACTTCAACTTTGACGGTGTTGACAGTGTTGGTTCAAGAACGCTATGATTCCAAGCTTCCGCCATGCTAATTACAAACACCATCGAACTTGATGTTCGCAAGATAATGACGTCACGAAGGGTAACCATACGAGGGCGCCACCGAAACATTTCGCCGCTATGGCTAGCGCACACTATAGGCCCGTTGCTCTCGGGCAGGGGGCGCGAGCGCGTCCGGAAGACGCGACCATGTTATGCTGGCAGCACCATCCAGGCGGCGCAGTAACGTTCGATTTTGCACGTGCCACGTTCGAATGCAAGCCTCTGTCAGCATCTGTAGACGCGCGATAAAAAAACGTAAAAAAACTAAAATAAAAAATTACGCAGCTCGCGGCCTCCGCGTCCCATTATATTTATTATTTTATTTTATTTATTTTATTGCTCTCTTTCATAGTTTCCGTGAGCCCGTATGTTTCACTTTACTTGATAGCGAAGCCGAAGCTATACTTGCTAAAGCATGTTCCCCTGAACGATGCTCGCACTGCACAAGGGCGCGTGCTTGGCAGGGACATTGAAAGCTCGGAGCTCGCTCTTGTAGCCTCTGCTGCGCTGGCACGTAGAATGAAACGGAGTATAAAAAAACTGTAGTGGGGAAGCGTATTGACGCATGTTCGAAACGCGAGCCAAATATTCTATTTTGCTCGCCTGGAGCGCTGCTCAAAACTTGAGAGCTACGGGCCTATTAGCGGCGAGATGTTTCGGTGGCGCCCTCGTTTGTTTACCTTTCGTGACGTCATTACCTTGTGAAGAACAAGTTCAATGGTGTCTGTAATGAGCATGGTGAAAGCCTGAAATCATGGCGCTCTCAAAGTAACACTGCCCACACCGTCAAAATTGAAGTTCTTACATTGCTCTTATTTGCGTCGATTTGATATCCTTTGCTGACGTCATAGTCAGCATTCGGCCAATTGTGGTGGGCCGATCACAGCGACGCTTTCGATCGCGCACGTCGCCAATAGGAGGTATTCACTGGCTGCCATATTTGAGGTCACTGTTTCGAGCGCATGCTCAGAACGAGCTCGCATTAATAGGCTGCCAAGACAGGCAATCTTGGTGGTGCGGAATGCACGTGGCGAAAGAACTGTGGAAGCTCGCGTTCAGCACGCGCTCCGCAGCCGAGCACACAGCTATGGCCGCCAGTGAATACTCCCTATAGGGAGTATTCACTGGTGGCCATAGCTGTGTGCTCGGCTGCGGAGCGCGTGCTGAACGCAGGGAGTATTCACTGGCGGCCATAGCTGTGTGCTCGGCTGCGGAGCGCGTGCTGAACGCGAGCTTCCACAGTTCTTTCGCCACGTGCATTGCGCACCACCAAGATTGCCGGTCTTGGCAGCCTATTAATGCGAGCTCGTTCTGAGCATGCGCTCTAAACAGTGACCTCAAATATGGCGGCCAGTGAATACCTCCTATAGACCTTTTCTTTAACGGCGCCGCCATTTTGAGAATTGCGGCGCAGACGACGCCGTCTAGCGGCTTAGAAAAAGAAATACCGGCTAGTTCTGGCAGCACAGCTATCTGGGTAGGCAACGGTGTGGGTATGGGGGGAACTTGGCTAGACTTGGCTATGGTGGGCTGCAATAACTTGGTTAGAGCTTGTCCGGTTGAATCCAGCTGGCTACTCACAGGCCATCACCTTGCCTCCTCGAGAGAACGAGGACGAAGACGGTGGGGTGTTTTGATTGAGT
The DNA here is from genome assembly GCA_013358835.2 of Ixodes persulcatus. Classification (NCBI taxonomy): domain Eukaryota; kingdom Metazoa; phylum Arthropoda; class Arachnida; order Ixodida; family Ixodidae; genus Ixodes; species Ixodes persulcatus. Next base: position 39,661 of record JABSTQ010009319.1, on the reverse strand, counting down.
TTCCACAGCGAAGTATATATGAGCAGTTTACTATATGCTATGCAGGTAAGCTCTCGGCATTTGATAGCTCCATCTTGAGTGGTGGCATGTAGACGTTTTCATACATTTCACATACCATGGGGCTTGCAGTGATAACCTAATTGGACCACCTGCACCGGGAATTAACATCAGTCATCTTGTCGTAGACGAAGTGGTCGTGAGCTTAAACGTGACGTTGAGTCTGATACGAATCTCTCGCGATTCAAGCTCGCAATCGGTTGACTTCATTAATAAGGATTCTTGGGGAAAATGCGAAGCTCGATAACACTGCAGCCACACTCGCGCTGCAGCTTCTTGTGCTCATGGCACACTTTCTGCTATTGTTCTTATGCGTTTTAAAATTATTTATTCATCCGACGACCACGCCGTGGTAGCGAGACAACCGTAGATTTTCAGAAATTGCAGCACGGTAAAAAGGAGCACTCGGAACTAACTCATGCACGACGTCCGTTTTTAAGCCTTTTCGCCCATACCCTTGGCGGTTGCATACCCTGTGTCAGCGGGCAATCAAAAAATTCACCAGGTCGAGGGTACGTCAGTTACTGGCTGGTTTGAGGTTATGCGAAAAAGGTCTATAGGCGCGTAGCTCTCAAGTTTTCAGCAGCGTTCCAGGCGAGAGAAAATGGAATATTTGGCTCGCGTTTCGAACGTGCGTCGTCATGCCTCCGTTCCATTCTAAGTGCCAGCGTAGCAGAGGCTACAAGAGCGAGCTCCGAGCTTGCGGTGTCCCTTCCAAGCACGCGCGCTCGTGCAGTGCGAGCATCGTTCAGGGTAACATGTTTTTGCAAGTAGCTTCAGCTTTGCTATCACGTAAAGTGAAATATACGGGCTCACCGAAGCTATGAAAGAACGCAATAAAATAACAAAGGTGAACGGAACGCTGAGGCCGCGAGCTGCATAATTCTTTTTTTTTTATTTTTAGTTTTTATTTTTTTAGGCATTTCGTTATCGCGCGTCTACAGATGCTGAAAGATGCTTGCATTCGAACGTGGCATGTGTGAAATCGAACGTTACAGCGCCACCTGGATATTGCTGCCAGCATAACATGGTCGCGTCTTGCGGACGCGCTCGCGCCCCCTGCCCGAGAGCAACGGGTCTATAGACCTTTCCAATGTTTACAAAATCACAGTCCAGCGTGCGATCTTCACAGCCCAGCACGTGCGTGTTCGTCGCTTCGGAAAGAGAGCAAAGCACGCGCCATACGCACGAACGCTCAAAATGGCACCGGCCACAAGCTCGTTTTTGGAAAGGTCTATAAGTGCCTTCATGTGCGCTTTGCTTGGGGTGATGACATCTGGCCATTTTGTTTCGAGTGCTTATTTTTATCTTTTGTTCTCAAGCGCGTGAAAGAGCGTGTCGCTGCACGCGCTCGTGGCGCTGACTGTGCTACAGTGACATTTTGATTCCTTCGATTTCTTTGTATTTTTGTCTGTGAGCGCGTGCTGTTGGCATCGGGTACTACAGACGATGGCATGACCTAGGGTGCCTTCATGTGTGCTTTGCTTGGGGCAATTGGGGTGATGACATCTGGCCATTTTGTTTCGAACGTTTATTTTTATTTTTTGTTCTGAAGCGCGTGAAAGAGCGTGTCCCTGCACGCGCTCGTGGCGCTGACTGTGCTACGGCGACATTTTGTTTCCTGCGATTTCTTTGTATTTTCCCTGTGAGCGCGTGCTGTTGGCATCGGGTACAAACGATGGCATCACCCTAAACAGAAGGACATTGAGGCACTCTAGCATGACCCTAAAGAGAAGGACATCGAGGCACTCTAGCGCGCACCAGCTCGAAGCACGTGGAACGAAAGCACGCGCTGCAGTACCCAGGATATTACCCAAGCATCAAGGAGAATGCAGGGCTTGGTGTTCCACGCGCCGCACGTGCTGGCCTCAGCACTAGTGAATTTTCTAAAGCAAAAGCCTTAAACAAATGGCATCTTGCACGCGCGTTCGTCAACGCTTTATTTTGGTTATTTACTTCGAATCTTTTATACGGGGAAGGCGTGCGCGTGTGGCGCGTGGAACACCAATCCCTGCATTCTCCTTGATGCTTGGGTAATATAGCAAATGTTCTATCCTCAGCCTTGCTCGTTTCGATCTGCATGAGCATCGTACCGGCGTGTGGTCGTGTATCACTACTGCGTGGTGCACGTTAAAGACCCCAGGCTAGCGGTTGTACTGCACTGGCTAAATTTCTCATCTACAGCTGGGAGACTCGTCGCCGTTGAGGCAGACCAAGTTCTAGGCTATATAAACATACACTCAACCCAATTAAAAAAATAGCAATGAATGAGCGCGCTGCAAACAATGCAGTAAAAGTTGTCATCCTTTAAAATGTGAACCCATACCGGGCAATGAGAATAAAAAAAAAAAAAAAAAAAAACTCACGGGGACGTATAGAAATTGTAGAGCAGCTGGAAGGTCGCACAAGAATCGCCTTTCACGAGTTGCCCTTCAACAAAAGGTATAACCAAAACAATATAAAACATGAAAGAACAAAAAAAAATCTGAACGTTTCTCTATGATGTTTACATGCGCGGCGACTAGAAAATAAAAAAATTCGCGTTTTAAACCAGGAGAAAAACCGTTACATTTAACATAAACTGGGCGATATATTGTTTCCGACCAATTTTTATTATTTATGCCTATTGCGAAAAAAGTGTTTCGAACCATTCGATTTTGTACTCCAACAATGGCGATTAATTCTTTAGCCGCTTTGGAAATACTATATAATCGCCGACAATTTAAGAAACGCCGGGTGCGAGGAGTCCTCGGCATCTTCTATCATCGCTCTGTGTCCAATAAGATTGCGTCATTAACCCCTAAGAACGGCCAAGATGCGAAGCACGAGTCAAGTATAGACTTTTGCATCTCTTATCACCCAGGTGAAAAAGGCTGAGTCACTGAGCTGTGGACGCATGCGCAGGGGGTCTGATCTGCCGCACAGCAGAGCAAGAAGGCATGCCCAGAGCGCGTTCCACAGCCCAGCAGACAAAAGATGGCAGCGCACAGAAGGCGACCGTTTGCAAAGGTCTACATAATATGGCACGCTCCGCTTTTTTTTTTTTTCTTTCTAATTTGTCATCGACTACAATACATGTTCCTGCCGAACTAATCAAGTTCTTCGTAATCCCGAGTATAAAGCGCGCGCGCTCTCATTGTCGTGTACTCTGTGGCCTTTGTTGTCAGTCTCTTTGTCGTCGAACGCCATTCCCTCTACGACGCGAAGCGGGTCAAGATATGCCTTTCGCGACATTGGAGAGTTTTAGGGAACAGCGTGTTTTCACATTCTATGTGGTACGCGATGTGCCCTTTGGTACGAACTGCACATGCGCTACCAAAGAGGGCTCGCATGTGCGCACACTCTAAAAAGGCCCGTGCGCGTCCACTTTCTCGCACGACACTCGGGGAGACATTCACCGCAACTTACGGAGGCAGCTCAGCGTATATGACAATGCCGAAACATATGTTTAGACCAAAAAGCGCAGTCTGAGTTGTGACATTAAACGATGCAAAACGTCACGCTTGCATTGCTTAATGTCACAACTCGGACTGCGCTTTTTGGTCTAAACATATATGTTTCGGCAGTGTCATTCGCTGAGAGCTGCCTCCGTAAGTTGCGGTGATTGGCCCTCCGAGTGTCGTGCAGGGAAAGTAGACGCACGAGCGCTTTTTAGAGTGCAGTTCGTATACCGGAGGGCACATCGTATACCGTATCGGATGTGCAAACACGGCTTCCTAAAACTTTCTATTCTCGCAGTTTGAGCGCACAAAGAACCGTTCCCTGAACGCGTCTCCGACCGGTGTGTTCAGCGTCCTAGGAGCGCAAGTTCGTCTGCTTCTTTTTGCATGGTTTGTGGGGACGTCAGAACGCAGAGCTCCGATTGGCTCTAACTGAAAGATAGTGGGTAGACCTCAATGCTAGCTGCCTCGAGGTCTACCCACTCTCCTTCAATCAGAGCCAATTAGAGCTCGGCGTTCTGACGTCACCACAACCCATGCCAAAGAAGCGGACGGGTGATTTCAGGTAAGATCGGCCAAAGGGTGGCTGGTCGACATTTTTAAATCAACTGATGTTTTTATATCCTATTGTCTAGTGTCTGGTATAAACGAATGCAAACTTAGTTTTGACCAGAAAAAATATTTGGGGACAGGAAAAGTCGTAAGGCATGAAGGGGTGGACATTTGCATTAACGCGCACTGATGGAGGGGGCACGTTTGAGAGTGAATAAATAAAACGATAACATTAGGAGAATTCTAATTATTTAAATTGTATTTATTTTTCTACACATTTCCAAACATGCCTGCTTGAACAACAAATGGCAACATTTGGAGGCCTGTATCATGAAATAATTTAATCATTGTCATATAATTTGCAGGTAATATTCTAATTATATATGGTTATTAATTAAAAAAAAAATAAGGTATCTGCGTGATACGATAGTCGGGATATATTTAGGCAAACATGGAAAAAAAATCAAACAACGCAAACGTTCCATGCGAATAAAAAAAAAGACACCACCTTCGATTTTTTAAAATTTTGGTACCCTGTTGTACTCTATTTTGGCATTCATTTCTATTAAACATATGTTGCATTATTTTATTGAGAAAGAAGATACAACTCCCCAAAATAGGGTCTTTTTTCAAAGCGTACACTTAGCAGTGCCCTACACAAGAAGTGACTCTGAGTTCCAGTTTCATGAAACTAACACACATCTTTTATATATTTTTATTCAGATGAGGCCATTCATAACTATAGAAATCGTTAACAAACTAAAATTGAGGAGAAACTACTGTGTACAAATAGCTATCATATTACGAACTAGTGATCCGAGAAAAGATCCAGCAGCCATTGGCTACTGGGAACTTTGTTTACTTTATTTTCCTACGGCACTATATGCTCCTATTTCTTACCCTCTATCTCCATCACTCTCTCTTATATATATCCCTGACTTATATCTAGAATAAAACATATTCAAGCATTCCCTTTCTGCGTAATAGTGTTCTGTGGCTAGCAACAATCATTTCCTCGCGAAGATCACGATTATGGCGCAGTATTTGACGGAAGTAGCAGACGACACTCGTCGCAAGTTCTGGCAAAACGGCCGATACAATCTTTTTTCGCCTTTCCCTTCTCGCTGTCAAGGATGAGGGGGTTCGCTTCAGTCAGCAAAATATGGCCGCCGATGCCTGTTTACTGAGCAGTCGTGCCTGTCGCCATCCCACTCGCCGGCTTCGCGGGCGATAATATCAGGCACAAAGAGACACACCGACAGAGGGCAGAACCCCCAAATACTCGAGCCCCGCCTAAATACAATAGAGCGTAAACACTGTCGCCATGTTAACCTTGGAAAGGTTAACATGGCGACAGTGTTTACGTTTTAGGTAAGGAAAAGCATGGCGTGTGGGATGAGCCGGATCCTTACACGAGGTGCAAGGTGAGCCCTGAGAACCTGTCTGCTGCCTTAGAGTACTTTATGAAAGACGAGCTACAATGTTCGCGCAAAGCTCCCAACCAGAAGGATGTAATCTCTGTCATGCCTGACGGGGAGAAAACGTTCGTGCCAAAGCGCTTCCTGACGCGCTCAATCCGAGAGGCCTTTCGTGTATACAAAGACAAGCATCCTGATTCCGGCGTTGTGCTAACGAAATTTTATTCTTTGCGGCCTAGATGCGTCAAATGTATTCCCCACCAGGAAGTGTGCGTTTGTGTGCGCTGCGCCAATTATTACCTTTGTATTGCCGCTGTAGAGAACGTTACAGGCTCAACATTCAACACTGGTGAAATGAACTCAGCATTTCTGTGCGACCCACTAACAAGTCTGTGTCTTTAGGGAGACTGTGATCACTGCCCAAAACGCCAGTCTCTTACACTCGAGGAACTTCATATCCCAGAGGATGAAGAGATTGTGCTTGCAACATGGGAGTCCGGCGACCTTGTGAAACAAAATAAAAAATCGGATCCAGAGACTTTCTTAAAAGTCATTCAAGTAACGGTTAAAAGTGTGATATTTCACAACCATATCCGACACACGCAAGATAAAGCGATCTAAGATGAAGAGCAGATGCATGCAACGCGAGAGCATTGTCTTTCATTTTGACTTTGCTGAAAACTGGACCATCGTGCTTCCTGACAAAGTTAAGGCATACCACTGAAGAAACAAAAGCTACGATATTTACATGTGTAGTGACGACAAGAAAATCTACAAACAGCGTTGCGATCATCAGTGAGGACCTGTGTGACGACGTCGCTCTCACGTCGCTCTCTAGAAAAAGTGAAAGAGTGGATTGAAGACAAAGTTGCGGTATACTCGAACGTGACGTACGTAAGTGACGTGGCCGCCAGTCATTTTAAGAATCGCTACCAGCTTCACCAGTTTGCACAGAATGATTGCCCACAAGCCCAGTGATTATTTTCTGCATCTGGACATGGGAAAATGCATGCGACGGAGTTGGCGGACTCGTGAAGCACCAGGCCACGCTGAACAACCTGAGAGAACGTTCAATAAACGCAATTCAGAAGGCCAGGACAATGATGAGCGTCCTATCTGAGAAACTGGGTACATCTTGCGTATCTGAACGAAAATGAGCTTGTTCGGTGTCGTCAACAAAAAAAAAAGAAAAAAAGAAGAGTGGCTGATGGTGCGCGTTTTTCCTGGCATTCAGTCTTGGCACGCGTGGCGGCTGTGCAAGTCATCAACAGAAGGAACCTGCACGGACAGGCGGATCTGGTTAGAAGAAACTTTATTAACTGGGTACATCGAGGAAAGCCTTAGTGTAAATTGCCGAATTTGATGCCCCAATGACTGCTCATTTTGAATGCAGGGACATCCTATTTATCACAGTTTCCTTCGCGGGGTATTAACCTACCCTTTTACTTGGTGATAGCTTATAATTTTTATCTGATCACCATACGAGAATCACGAAACGTTATCCTCGCGCAGTATAAAATATTTCGGCTGGCCACGATCCATTCGTACACCGAGAGTATCGAAGCGCTTACAGTCCGGCGTGGTGGCACCGCTCACCTGAAATGGTTTGTCCCCGGAAATACGTAACTAACCTAAACAATTTCAGTATTCTATCTTTATTTTCATGCGTGGAAGTAAAGTTGTTTCTTTTATCTTAAATATAAAATATACCGGAAAGTAAAACTTCACATTGCATCATCTTTTCTCGAATCACTAGTCTCTAATATACCTCTTTGTACGCTGTATGTAAAAATGCCGTATATCGTTTCTCCTCACTTAGTGTGTGACCGATTGCCCTAGTGTTCAGTGACCTCATCTGAATAAAGATATATGAAAGATGTGTGTTAGTTTCCTGAAAATGGAACTCAGAGTCACTTCTCGTATAGGGCACTGCTAAATGTAGGCTTTGAAAAATGACCCTACTTTGGGGAGTTGTTTCTTCTTTCTCAATAAAATAATGGCAACACGTTTTTTAATAGAAGTGAATGCCGAAATAGAGTATGACAGGGTACCCAACTTAAAAAAAATCGAAGGTGGTGTTTTTTTTATTTGGATCGGAAATGTTCGTTGTTTGATTTGTTTTCCAATGTTTGCCTAAACATATCCCGACTATCGTATCACTCAGATGCCTTATTTATTTTTAAATAATAGTCATATATCAGTAGAATACTACCTGCAAATTATACAATAATGATTAAATTATTTCATGAGATACAGGCTTCCAAGTTTTGCCATTTGTTGTTCGAGCAGGCATGTTTGGAAATTTGTACAAAGATAAATAAAATTTAAAGAAATATTATTACTTTATATTACAAGCAAGCTGTACCCAGAGTTTGTTTTTAAAAAGTATTAGAATTCTCCTAATTTTATTGTTTTAGTTATTCACTTTCAAACGTGCCCCCTCCATCAGTGCGCGTTAATGCAACTGTCCACCTCTTCATGCCTTAGAATTTTTCCTGTCCCCCAACTTTTTTTCTGTTCAAAACTAAGTGTGGATTCGTTTATACCAGACACTAGACAATGGCATATAAAAGCATCAGTTGATTTAAAAATGTCGACCAGCCAGCCTTTGGTCGATCTTATCTGAAATCACCCAGACGAACTTGCGCTCCGCAGGACGCCCGTGCATCAAAGGTACGGGTTCCCAAGCGGCAACAAATGACGTCACAGAAGGCGGAGTGGCGCGCCGTCGGATGTTCGCGATCCTGGCGGTTGGTCGTAGAAATGCTGGCGAAAAGCGCGAGCGAACGCGAGATGGCGCCGTCGTCACGGCGTCCCCAACCCTTACAAACAATTATCAATTGAGTTTCTTATTGAGTTTCTCATGTATTCTCATAGAATGCATAAGAAACTCAATAAGAAACTCCTTGATAATTTTTGTAAGGGAAGACCTGGATGCCGAACCTTCCCCGTACTGCGAGGCTGGAAAGAGCGACCTGCAGGCGAACACGCGCCTGCCACATACACCACAGCTGTGGGGACGCCGCCAGGATCGCGACCGGCGACAGCGTGAAACTTGTATGACGTCATCGGGCGGCGATTGAGGGACCACTTTTTTTGGACGCGGTAAACATCAACAGTCCGAGACTGCGTTCCAACCATCATACGCAAAGTGAAGCCTGCTTATTGCATTTTCCGATCTATAACTCGCACCATATTGTATAAGTCGCATCCCCATATATCAACAGGCCGTTTTCACAAAAAAAAAAAAAGTTGGTAGGAAAGCCGCACTTATATATTTGTGCGGTCGGCGCGGCGATACTGCATTGGTAAGCCCGTACGTGTGAATTGCGATCGCGATATATGCGAAAGCGGGAGCCAGTTTCAATATTCTCGCCAATTAATCGAACAAGAAATATGACTCCCAGGAAACATTTTCTACTTATCGAAGGAAAAAAAAAAAAACGCATATCAGTCGCACCGTTGCAAAAGACGCACCGACGAACATTTCGACAAAAAAATGGACGAATTTTGCACCGGAAAGCACGGTATGTCAATTCAATGGGAATATTTCTACCTCTCGGATAACTTCAAGTTATATCTCAGAACCTTGACATATGCTTTACGAAACAGCTGATAGTTCAACTAACGCTGCATATTCTGCAAATTGCGGAAACGCAGGATTCAATCGGTATATTCGAGGAACAAAATTGTATTCACCTATTCAACTTCATGCTCAAAGATATATATGTCCATGGAATTTATAAAAAACGGTCAGGCCCGAGACAATACAAAACTTACGACTTACTATACGCAATTATATTTACGATAAAGTAAACAAACTTCTCTTCTAAATCCATCTTGCGTATAAAGGTTTGTGGCACTGACATGGTGAGCATGGATGTTTCGTAAATATTCAATATATAGAGGCAGTTAAGCTGCAACGAATCACCTCTTCTATAGTAGTTGGGGTGGAAATATCGCGCGGACAATGAGTGATCGAATCGATTTTCTCGGCAGCTATTTTTCCTCCCTTTTATTAAATAACACTTCATAACAAGGGTGACCATACGTCCCGTTTTGGCCGGGACAGTCCCGTTTTAGAGCTTCATACCGGCCGTTCCGTCATTTTGTCTGAATAAAGTAAAATGTCCCGTTTTTGTTGGAATTTGCGAAACCACTACCACGGGAGTGAAAGAAAAAAACAAAATGCTTACTTGTGACAATGTATTGGAAGAAATATAGTATAAAAATGTTATCTCTAGGAGCGTACGATTTTTAGCTTTTTCTGTGACTCCACTTGACAATACGTTTTGTTCACACACAAACAAGCGCGCACGGGACAGTTTTTTATATTATTAAATTTTGCATGTTTAGGTTTTGCAGATTGGGTATTGGGTAAGAACGGTGCTTGTGTACTCAACTTCTCAAAGAAAAGCCCCACAAAAGTATGCGTTTTCACGGTGAACTGAATAGTAGCGGAGCTTTTTCTTCCTGTCTCGCTTCGCACTCCCCCATTCTTCCCCCTTCCCTTTCCCTTGACGTCCGGTTTTCTACTGTGAGGAATATGGTCACCCTATCCATAATCGTGACTGCTCAATAGTTCCAGCGCACTGCGATACACCTTCCATATTTCTTAAGAATATAACAAAAAAACCAAGAACAAAGGGAAAGAGTCATTGTCTCGTTTTCATCATCCGCATTTTTTTTTAAAACTGGGGTAATCCTATTACATCTGTGCACATTTGAAATGTATGCATATTTCATTAGTGCCGCATTAGTGCGAGATAATGATATCTGCACAAAATACGTTGAGATTAAGACGGATTTATTTTAATGAGATCTGGGAAAGCTCATTCCCCAGTGTAATTTGGGAATTAACCTTTCACAAAACAACGGGGACATTATTTTTTATTCTAATAATATACTCCATGGGTAAATACAATACGTGCCTTACTGAGCGTCATATAGATGAAAACATGTTGACACTCTTGCCGAAAGAATTATAATATCATTTCTGTAGACGCAAATATTTTGTGTCTCGACTAAGCTGCAGCTAATGCTAATTTCTCGGTCGGGGCAATATGCAATTTTGGTAAAAGATTTGGCACCGACCGTTAGTCTTAGAAAAGCACATGGCAGGGGAGCAATAGGCCTGTAGCTCTCAAGTTTCGAGCAGCGCCCCTGGCGAGCGAAATCGGTTATGTTTAGGTAGCAGCTCCAACCTTTCAGACGCTCCGTTAGCGCACGTGGAGAGAGCGAACGAAAAGAGCCGCTGACAGACGCTTGTTTACGCCCGTGGATCGTGCATGGTGAGACGCTATAGTACGCTGCTTCACGTCAGCAGTAAATGGTCGCGTCTCGCGGGCGCTAGCGGAGTTGCCTCTTTTGTGGTCGCGTCTTGTCATGGAGGTAGAAAAAAGATGAGGCGACGTGCATGCTCAAGCCAGCCAAACGCTCCGTCCTTTGCCGTCCAATAGCGCCTTTTGGTTTTGTTGGTTTTTGTTCATCGTTGGAGGTGTGTCCCTCCAAACCGGAAGTCTCCCGCGCTGCACCATTGGCGGAAAAAAAAAAAAAAAATGTTACTAGAACAACTCAGTTGGGAAACACGCCTTTGAAACTCTAACCGCTCGCGTCTACCGTGACCGAACTAGATACGATTACAGCGCCACCCTTTAGCAGCAGGTCAAAGCACGAAAGTTGCTTTATATAGCTACTGCGAAGTGGCGCCACCAGCCCTCGCACGACTCGACTGAACCGGTACGTGCAGCCGTGCAGTTCTAGGAGTGGCCGCTTTGGGAGAAATGGCGGCGTTGCGATCGCAACTAGCTTGGTTCTCGAGTACTCTTTCAAAGCAGTTCCCTGTGGCATTTTCCCAGCTGAGTTGGTTCTAGTAACATCGTCTGGAGGCGTCATATCGCCTCCAGAAGCTTCCTACCTTCATGCGTATTGTGGGCGCTACAGCGCCCTCTAGCCCAGATAAACACCCCTATATAAGCGCGGTAATATAGAACCAACACAACCAATCGATCGCTGTTTGTTTTTGTGCTATCGATGAAAGGTAGTTATCAAAACTAATAACGAAACCGAGTGTAGCAGTGCAAAGGACTGAGTTAGGCGTTGACATGTATTGCTCAACGTTAAACTATGTGCACCGATGCTTCGCGCTTTGCACACGTCTAACTTTTTTTTTTTTTCTTAGCTTTTTCCTTTATTTTGGCTACTGACAGCTTATATCGAAAGTAATAGGTCCCAGTTTAAAATATGAATCCAACCGACTTTGGTAAACTTGATTGTCATTTTCTTCCTCTTGAGATTACGTCATCGTGACGTTTCGGTTACCCGTTCGTTGTCACAGGTCCCTATTGGCTGAAACGTTATCAGACTACGACGGGAGGGGGAGGGGAGCCATCCCACTGTGACCCCCTCCCCCTCCCTCCTACAAGCCATCGGCGGCGTAGAAAAACTTAAAATGCAATAAACAAATCGGGAAACAAAACATTTTTTTTTATTTGCAATTAGAATTTTGAGTTCAATATACATTTATTCACGAAAACGCTACGCATTTGAAGTAAAGCCATATTTCTGTCATGCGCATAAATTATGGCATTGGCGCATTAAACTATGCTAATGTCACGTCGTCAGTGATGTGACACGTTAAAGAGGAAAAGTCGCAGAATAGTCACCTAAGGCTTGCCCCAAGTAATTGTTTTATGTTAGCGGAGTGAACATTCAAATTTACAAATTAACATTATTGACGTAGAATGACGCGTTATCCATTTTATAAGTAGCAAAGCATGCTCCCTGACAATATAAATTTTATCTTTTGAAGTTTAAAAGTTTGATTTGCGTAATGGGATCTCTGTAAAATCTACATATATTCTATGCAACATAGCTTTCAAAGATTGGGCTATATACAGTCCTTTCGCTGAAAAAGCCAACTCAGTATAATATTTTTCAATAGGTAAAAAAGTAAAAGTAAAAAAAAAACTGCACTTACTCAGTTCAAAACACGCACAAAAAATATTTTGCGTGTACTCACCCACAGTACGGTGTTGTATCATAAATTCGGAACGTTATTTACGACCTCTAAGGTAATCTCACGCCCCCCCCCCCCCCCTTTTCCTAACACACATATTTCTCACGAGCATGAATTCGTTGACTCCTTCATTTCATATAATTTCATTATATTTATTAATACTCAATACACTACTCTCACTGTTAGGACCCACATAGCCATAAAATCTAGTGTTGGGTGCATTAATAATATAGGCTTAACGATGTTGGAGGCAAAATAAGCACATCATGAAATAAAAATAACGTATACAATAAAATAACAACATAATGAATAATTATGCGCATATCAGTAATCTTACGCTCAAGATCGCAAGATCATATCCTGCAAATCATAAAGATTTTTTTAAGTGTTACAAAATTGGTTTGCGCCCTCACTTTCCTATTTAAGATTAAGACACCCTTAAACTTCATAAAGTATTTAAGATTAAGACACCCTTAAACTCCACGACCTTTGCGGCATGGTGGTAAATTGAACATGTTACATGTTGTAGGCCTCGCAAGTCGTGTCGGAAACTGAAACCAATATAAGGGATATGGATCCTTGAACTCTATCTTTATATGGTCTATTCCTGAAGCCTCTTTACAGTCGTGCCACGCGCATTTGAAGATTTTTTTTTTCACAGTTTTTTGCGGCTTTAGCGATTCCATGTCCGTATCGTTTTTTTTTTTTTTTTTTTTTTGCGGACAATGATTGATGTTGTTTTTCGTGCCTCTGGAGAGGTAACCTGCGTGATAGTTTTACCTCTGTTTAAACCAGCTGAGGCACTCCTACTCCAAGCTAGCTTATATATGCTCAAATAACATTTTCGTCTTGTGTCTGTGAAAATGAATCAAGTTCGAAATTCAAACGCCGCATCTGCCAAACAAGCTTATATGAGACTTTTTTTTTATTCACAAACTCGTTTATTGATTTTAATTACGTGATCTCAATTTAAGCCACTGGTATTTTTTTATATCGGTGCTTTGTCTACAAATATAACAGACCAGTTTAGTATACTGCTTTATGCTGACAAGTTTCATTCAAACTTATGAGGCTGTCAAGCTTGCTCATTAAAGCGCCCGGCATCCGTACGACACCCACAGCAGAATTTTCTCCCTTTTTATTTGTTCGTTCGTGTCACAAACACACAGGAAAGCGAGCGCAGAACAACGTCGGCTCGGAGGCAGCAGTAGCAACATAAATATCAAGCTTCACGAAGCTATTTGTAACTCGTTATCATCTCAAGGAAAAAGAAAGTTTCACCCATTGTTCATAACGCCGCGCGAAGTGGTTCTTAAAAGATTTGGTTCTCGGAGAAAGAAGCGATGTTTCTGACATTCTAAAATGTGTACGTCTTGATGAGATAACATATATATATATATAATCTAAAAACACCCACACGCATCTCAATTAATTGCCCTACAGAAATGGGGAAATTAGTTATGCTACGCAAAAAACGGGCCTCTTCTATTTTTTTTATTACGGTTTTTGAGGTTAAAACGAGTATTGATGCGCGAGGCTGGAGTCGAGAATACGAAGAGACAGACAAAACCAATTCCCACGAAGTTCCAAAAGAATAATTGTTTGATGGTTGAGCCGCGTGCCGTCACTGATTCCAAATATATACTATACACGAACTCAGCTCTGTTACGTCACGGCGCGGTGGTGGCGCGTCGGGCGCGCTTCCGGTCCGGGGGCTGTGGGCGGAAGTCGCCATGCGGGACGTGCATTCCTGCGTTGTTTTGAAAGAAACCGGACAAAAACCTGCCTTCTCGTCAAAACGCCGCGGCTGGGGCTGTACCAAAAGGGTCGGGAAAGGTTTGAAGGTCAGTTTTCATGTGTTTTCTGCCCGCTCGGTTAGTCCGTGGACGTTGATATAGGTGCTGTGAAAAAGTAAAAACCAAACGCCGTCGGAGCACGCTTGCTTGTGCGGGAGGCACTTTGGGTGGAATTCCCGGATACTTGTGGTCGTCAGATTTATTTGTTTTCCATCTTGATAACGGGAAAACTGCCAAGTTGTACGGACCACCCGCGGACTACGTTCAGTGCGTCTTCAGTTCGAAAGACCGCCTGATCGTTCGAACTGTCGTCTGCTCTTTCAAACGTTCCTGCTTGTTGTAACGGCCCCTGAGACCAAATGTTAACCCGGTAATTGTGATAAAAAATGCAAGCCTGAAAATACTTTGAAGTTTGAAGGTGGGTTAGGGTAAGTATAGGCTCGGTGTAAACAGTAGATACAAGGAGATATTGATAATTGTTACCAGTGGCCATCACATACTTGTTATGATTGATTCACTTGGTCCGTTCTGCTTGCGAGTTTTAGTATCGTCGTCGACCATCTCAGCTAGGGTTCAACCTTTTGCAGCCCGAGCGACGTCGCGGCTGAAAATTGCGAGCATAATCTCATCATGCGAATCAGGCTTTATCGCCCATTCTGCGGCGTCCACGCGGAACGAATCGCTGCATGCCACATCATTCGCGCAACGTTTTGCGGTGTAACGAGCCTCATTCATTTCGCTAAGGCCGCTAAAGTAGTCACATATTGCCAGGAAGACGTGGAATCAACAATGCCATCACTAAAAAGAGCGCGGGGACTCGCACCGACGCCGACAACATCGCTTTTCAATGGTTTCTTAATGGGGGACGGCGAGCTTCTTGCCCAACACTCAATCGCGCATGCGCGGCGCCCGTGGCGTCCGCTAGGGGTGCTCCGGTTTGTTTGTAAACATGAGGTGGTCTATACGTCAAAACCCGCTATGCCGTCTTCTTGTACATCGATGATTTCTGTAGCAGATGTTAATAGCTATAGACCGACGCACTGTTTACAAAACGAGACCGCGTGTGGACAACGCGAATGCGTAGAAACCACATTCGCGTGAGGGAGCGTGTGTGCGCATGCGCAGTGGCCGACAGCAGCGCCACCGCAGTGCCGTGGAGTCAGTGTATACGATCACGCATCCTATTGTCGCATGCTCAGCCAATGAGACTGCGACATTAGCCGATAAGAGCGCCGAACGAGCCAATCACCGAGCTACAAAACGTGAACTAGGCCGTTCAGTGACTACAGTGTTAATTAACACATTCGGGATGTTTTAATTCGGTGCTAATGAAGCGAAGACCTTGCAATTATATATAATGTCGCTTGTGAAAAAAAAGTGGTCTTTTGATTTACGTTTGATGACCTCACAAAGGTGTCACGCTGTCGCCGGTCGCGATCCTGGCGGCGTGTCCCAATAGCGGTGGTGGACGTGGCGGACGCCTGTTCTGCCGCAGGTCGCTCTAGACCCCTTTCGAAATATTACCAGCCGCCTCGGTGGCTCCCAGGCGAGAGCGCTGGCCTACTGATCCCCATGTGGCGGATTCGAATCCCGGCCGAGGTGCCCGCAATCTGACGGAGGCTTATTGCGCAGGAGGCGCCGTGTAACCGAGCTTTCGGTTGCACGTCAAAAGATCCCCAGGTGGTTCAAATTAATCCTCAGTCCTCCGCTGGGGCGTGCCAGATGCCCGTACGTAGGTTTGGCACGTAGAACCCCCAAATTTGACTTTTTCGAAATATTACCCTCTGTTGGCAGCTGTGGAATCCCTGTAGAATGGCGGACTAAAACCTCAACTTCACTATGGAACACTGGAAAAAACACACCCACAGAAAAAAAAGGTGGTGAGCGCAGGGACGTTGTACTTTCGACGCAGTTTGATTGGCTCGTCGGCTCGTAATGTTGACCGCGTTCCGACGTTCGCTTCGCTATCTTATGGAATGACTTGTACTTCCCACAATTTCAGTAGTTTCGCCATTGTGCAGTGGTTTCGACCTTCTAATAATAGGCACGTGACTTTCGAAAGGGGTCTAGTTCGGGCAGGCCACGGAAGTTTCGGTGGCCGGAAGTTGGGACGCCGCGATGACGAAGGCGACACTCGCGTTCCCTTGGTGCTTTTTCGCCAGCATTTCTACGGCCAACCGTCAGGATCCCGACGCATCCGCCGACGGCGTGACACTCCGGCGCTTTTGCGACGTCGTTCTTTGCCACTTCGGGACCTTTTTTGACGTATGTGGCGGGACATAGGACACTATAAACACACCGGTCGGGGACGCGTTCCAGGCGCCATAAATATGATGGCCGGCAACTCGTGTTTGCAACAATGGAGTGCCGGCGACCTCAGGTTCGACCCGAGTTCGCGAGATCCTTATGACACCCCGACTGAAAATAACGCGAACAAAACTCTTAGCCGAGACAACGAGACAAAAAAGCACGGCATAAAAATGTGGACAGTTTGGACACCACGTGCTATTAACCTCGCCGATGCATCTTTATTTTTTTAACGCCATTTAGGTTTTGATATTTTCTTGCGGTAGCTCGAGGTCAGGCCGACCCTGGCGCATAATTTGCTGCGCAGCCGAGGACCAGTCTTAAGCCTAATCCCCCGGCCCAAGGGCAAATTAATCCCCCTTTCTCTCGCGGGCGGCGGAACGAGCGTATGTGCGCTTCCCTTTGCGCGCCCGAGTGGCAGCCTTTTCTGCGTGAGGGCAGCGAGTCCCTCAAAGCCTGCCTGCATGATGCAGTAGCCACCGCTGCTTGCCGGACAGACGAGAGCAGCCCCTCGTGGACCATATACGCTGCCTGCTTTCGAGAAAATTACGCCGTGAACGAGATGCCTCTGGTTGAGATGTTTTTTTTTTTTTTAGTTTCCAATTAAAATGTGCCGTAATTAACGGTGAGTGGACCCGAGGCGCGCTGCCACGGAAACGGCCAGTCCGACGTATAGAAAGAAGCACGTAGGAAAAGCTAATTGGTTGCCGCCGTGGATCGTGACGCCGGGCTACATAAGATGGGTTGCTTCTTCGTTGCCCGTCGCTCTTGTCTTTTGGATTTGCCGGGGATTGTTTCGTCGAGCGTGAAATCATATTTACGAAACAAAGGAAAAAATAATCAGCACGATGAACAGAAGCGTACTTAGAGTGACGGTGAATATAGTCGCCGAGAGCTGAAGAAAAGTTTGGCGTGGCTCATTATGCGCCCTGCGTTTCTTAAGTAACTATTCGGCGAGCAAGTGTTCCAAAATGCCACTTTGGCGCATCGGAGCGCAAGGAGAAGCAGGTCTATCAAGAACAACTTAGAGGATGCACCAGGCATAGCCTCCTCTATACTCACAAAGCCAGTTCGACGACGGAACCATAGAGTGCCCGGTCGCAGATTTCAAGCGCGAGGATCTGGTAGCTTAGAGCCTCGAAGAATCAGTTCTCGGGGAACCTAGAGTGCCTCAATGTTGTTGGCCGCGGCGCAACGGCCAACAACATTGAGGCACTCTAGGGGAACCTGGACGTCAGCGCACAGCTTTTGCAGCGGCGGGGACCCGAAACACGCTTGTTCGCTCGGGAGAAGTGTGTTTTGGCGTCTCGCCCCAGCGGGGCACCAATCACGTGGCTCTCCTCTCATCCGTTGTCTGCCACTACACCATTTTCGTTTCGGCGGCCGCTTTTCGTGGCGATCTGCCAGCTTTGTCAGTATATAGGAGGCCATGGCACAAGGAACACATGATGCAGCCAAGCGCGAGCCGTCGTTGGTTGAGCTCGGGCCGGGGGGCGAAGGGGGGGGGGGGGGGCAAAGGCACGTGGGCGCGTTTAAAGGGTAGACAAACGCATGAGGTACGCAAGGAGCAGACTAACTTGCGGTCCGCATAGTTCCGGCCTACTCTTTCAAGAATAAGAGCCTTGGACTATGAGGGATAGACAAAACTCTTCAAAAATGTATCGAAATACAAATACGACAAAAAAAAAGACCTAGACAAAATTGTATTTTATTACAGTTCAATTACACGTTCCGAGAAAACCTTTTTTTTTTTTTTAATACAGATACAAACACAACGACAGTACTTTGTTTCCATTGTTACAGCGAGAAATTGTGTTTATTATAAGACACGCGGGGTAAGCCTCAGGAAACAATGCATTCAGTACGAGCTTAATCTCAAAGGCTTAGTTGAAGCAATAAAGCCTTCTCAAAGAGCTTGTCGTTAACGCGACGTCTTAAAAAATTTTAAATTAATCAACCAAAAAGTCAGTAATTGTACCCATCCCGTTGAGCCCCGTGCCCAAAATTGTCATTTAGGCACTATTTGAAGTACGAGTATTTGAAATACTACGTTTTCAGTATATAAATACACTCGGAAAAGACATGTCCCCTCTATGTAATAAACCCGCAATTCAGAATGCTCGAAGTATCTTTAATACGTATTTCAAAGACTCGTATTTTAAATACTGCCCCTTCCTGCTTTTACTCTTCGGTATTTTTATCGACCTAAATGAGGTTTCTTGGATTTGTGTGGCTTCGGGAGTGCGGTATAGTAGACCGTCTATTCTCCAGACCTGGTCGGCCATAGATAACGGAGTCTATAAAACCTTCAGTGGCGATACGAATGTTTACCGAACAGCTTGATCATTTTTTCCTTTCTTTAGGTACAGACTCTGGTCAACTTATGGGGTCCTTGCACTCGCCTAGGTCCGGGTCAGTCAATATAGAAGCGGCTCTATGTAAGGCTGTGGCCCCGGTTTTATTTGTGGAACATCACGCGAAAGACGAGAGCAAAAAATCCAAGCGGTGTTCACTTCGAGCAATAACGAGTAGAATTAAGGGTCCGGTAACTTTTACTGCAAAAATCGGTGTTCATGCACAAAGTTCTATTCGACTAGATTCCTCGATAACTTCACAGCAAAGGTAATTGCACTTTATTCTTCAGGCTTGACCGTTACTTTGAGGAGTTCACCAGATCACATGATTAACTGCACCTCTACAATCATAAATAATTTGGTTAATTTTGTTATTCGCCGTTTCGTCTTGTTACTGTACGATGAAAGAATTTTTTTAGAGAGTCCAGGGATGAGGCATCTATTGTTCCTGAGAGGTTACTACACGATCCTTTCAACCTCACGAAGGAAGCAATGAAAACTGTTGCGAGATTGCAAATAAATGTATTTCATGCCAAGTAATCTTACAATATGTCATGTTACGCAAAAAAAAAAAAAAAATCAAATAGTTTTGTTATTGATGACATTGCGGCTTAGAACTTCCGGTTGTCGATTGTCATACGTAGCAGACAAGACAAATTACCGGCTCCGCATGGCAGCCGGATATGACAACGGCTCTTTCGTGGCCAGAAAACATAGGACAGAAATATAAATCGCACATATATCACAATTTGATATTTTGTTTGTGCAAAGAAAATTAAAGAACAATACAAACACAAAAAAGAGGCAAAATAACATTTACACAACAAATATGATATATCACTTCAAGTAGACGGCCTGTAAAAGGATTCCGCGCGGAAAACACAAACCGGGAGCCGACATTTTGCCAATACAAAACAAAACAAAAAATCGTAACTTCTTTGGGTCGTGAATAAGACCTTCGGGTAATACGCATCGCGGTATTTTATTCAGGCTTCGTTTGGGGTCTGAAGACGTTACATTTCTAAGTGAAACTTTGGCAGCGATTCAAGCATCCAGACGACTTCCTTTGGCGTTCTTCCCACCCTCTTCGACCCGTTCTGCGTTTTACTTCGTGGAGATGTGCGTATTGTCTTATGCTCCTCTCAAGGGCGATTCACACACTCGCGTCGAATATGACCGAGTGCCAGGGTTGCTCTGGCAACAGCTGCATCGGCTACAACAAAACGGGGTAAAAACCGGTTTTGTTGGAGCGGACGCGGCTGTTGCCGTAGCAATCCTCGCACTCGGCCGCGGACTCAATGCGAGTGTGTAAATCTGAAATTAATCGCTTAGACAACCGATTATTAGTATAGGGCAGTAATAGCCGACTAATTTCTTAATTAAAGGGATTGTCCGGTCAAATTTTGTATTCAAGAAAACAATTGAATATCATTGTTATTGCCTCGAGACGCATCGCACGCGCAAAATATGAATTTTATATGCCCCTCTGAATGAGTAATTGAATTTATAGTGCTCCCATCGCTTCCTAGCGTAAACGCGGCTTTTGTTGGCAACATTGGAGCTCTGACGTCACAGAACGCAAAGCGAGCATTTTCGTCTCGTCGTTTGCTTGCGAGTGAACGCCGCAGCGTGCTTCGTTTTTGTTGTTGCGCTCGACTTGTTTCGTGGATGGGTGGGGTTTTTTGTTGCGCGGTTGGGTGCCACAACTACCGGGCAGCACATGCGAGCCAAGACGTGACGTTCCACACTTTTCCGCGCGACGTGCAGTGACGAGCAAAATGGATCGTCGACGTAGGGACTGGGTTCCCGTCAAGATCGAGATCCCGCTTATGCAGCAATCATCTCACAGAAGAGAGCTACGAGCTGAGCTCTAAGCGGACAGAAGCCTCGTAAGCTGAGGTGTGATGCTGTGCCAACGATATTCAACTACGTCCACCCACTCCTCGCAAAAATCAGATCAATCGGTTTGATGATGCGGCGAAACCGAAACGAAACCAAGAGCTAGGCCATTTGGAACGGTGCTAAAAGTTGTATTTAGCACGCGTGACGCCCGATTCTGATTGAACCGCGAGTAAAATACGGAGCGTGGCTAGCTACGATTCACCAAGCTCGTCCAAGTCAAGTGAAGACATGCATTTGAACGATTAGCCGTTTGCCTTCGACCCGCGGACATCGCCTCCAAGAGATCGAGCAGTAGCCTCATCACCGATCCAGTAAATCCGCCGATATCTGTACCCAGATGCCGCTTCGTGTACCTAGATGTCGCTTCAGAGGCAAAAAAAAAAAAAAAAAATCTGCATCCTTTGTTTTTTAAGAGCTTATAGTTCGATCGGTGGCCGTCTCAGTTGTTCGCGCGAAACGACATACGTTTGCTCGAAGCTTATGGCTGTTTTCGAGTGATATCCTGCTAAAAGGCTTGACTTTTTTTTGCACACACTTAGGAACTCCATTAAAAGAAACGTATTTTAGTAGGGTACAGCCTAGGAGACTATATAATTCGAAACAAAATACAAGACATCCATCGACCAACGTTTGATATCCCGACCATCCGACAAACCTTTGCGTTTTGTGACGTCACGCAGCATCTACGGATGTCAGCCATTGACACTGGCGAAATTTGGGGTGCAGTTTCGAACATACGCTCTTGAAAGGTTTATTAATAAGGGGAGATCATATATCAAAATAAAAATAACGTTTTTCTATATGAAGGCACCCTCGACGTAACGAGCGCCAAAACTTAAGTACTTCCGGTTTCGACCGGACAATCCCTTTAATCGGTTACATTAGGCACAAGGTATATTGTACAAAGTTCGAGGCCATTAATTACCTCGTAGTTCGTCCAGGTAAGCTGATTGGACGTGCCGCGAAATTCAAAACAAGCTAAAGTATGGAGGTCTCCGCGTTTAAAGGATTGTCCGGTAAAATTTTGTATTCGAGAAAACAATTGAAGATCATTGTTATTGCATCGAGACGTATCGTGCGTGCAATATCAGACTTTTATATGCCCCTCTTCACAGAACGCAAAGCGAGCATTTTCGTCTCGTCGTTTGCTTGCGAGTGAACGCCGCAGCGTGCTTCGTTTTTGTTGTTGCGCTCGACTTGTTTCGTGGATGGGTGCGGTTTTTTGTTGCGCGGTTGGGTGCCACAACTACCGGGCAGCACATGCGAGCCAAGACGTGACGTTCCACACTTTTCCGCGCGACGTGCAGTGACGAGCAAATTGGATCGTCGACGTAGGGACTGGGTTCCCGTCAAGATCGAGATCCCGCTTATGCAGCAATCATCTCACAGAAGAGAGCTACGAGCTGAGCTCTAAGCGGACAGAAGCCTCGTAAGCTGAGGTGTGATGCTGTGCCAACGATATTCAACTACGTCCACCCACTCCTCGCAAAAATCAGATCAATCGGTTTGATGATGCGGCGAAACCGAAACGAAACCAAGAGCTAGGCCATTTGGAACGGTGCTAAAAGTTGTATTTAGCACGCGTGACGCCCGATTCTGATTGAACCGCGAGTAAAATACGGAGCGTGGCTAGCTACGATTCACCAAGCTCGTCCAAGTCAAGTGAAGACATGCATTTGAACGATTAGCCGTTTGCCTCCGACCCGCGGACATCGCCTCCAAGAGATCGAGCAGTAGCCTCATCACCGATCCAGTAAATCCACCGATATGTGTACCCAGATGCCGCTTCGTGTACCTAGATGCCGCTTCAGAGGCAAAAAAAAAAAAAAAAAAATCTGCATCCTTTGTTTTTTAAGAGCTTATAGTTCGATCGGTGGCCGTCTCAGTTGTTCGCGCGAAACGACATACGTTTGCTCGAAGCTTATGGCTGTTTTCGAGTGATATCGTCACGCAGCATCTACGGATGTCAGCCATTGACACTGGCGAAATTTGGGGTGCAGTTTCGAACATACGCTCTTGAAAGGTTTATTAATAAGGGGAGATCATATATCAAAATAAAAATAACGTTTTTCTATATGAAGGCACCCTCGACGTAACGAGCGCCAAAACTTAAGTACTTCCGGTTTCGACCGGACAATCCCTTTAATCGGTTACATTAGGCACAAGGTATATTGTACAAAGTTCGAGGCCATTAATTACCTCGTAGTTCGTCCAGGTAAGCTGATTGGACGTGCCGCGAAATTCAAAACAAGCTAAAGTATGGAGGTCTCCGCGTTAAAGGGATTGTCCGGTAAAATTTTGTATTCGAGAAAACAATTGAAGATCATTGTTATTGCATCGAGACGTATCGTGCGTGCAATATCAGACTTTTATATGCCCCTCTGCATGAGTAATTGAATTTATACTGTTCCAATCGCATTCTAGCGTAAACGCTGCTTTCGGTGGCAACATTGGAGCTTTGACGTCACACAACACAAAGCGAGCATTTCTGTCTCGTCGTTTACCAGCGAGTGAACGCCTCAGCGTGCTTCGTTTTTGTTGTTGTGCTCGACTTGTTTCGCGGTTGGGTGAGATTTGTGTTGCGCGGTTGGGTGCCACAACCACCGGGCAGCACACGCGAGCCGAGACATGACGTTCCACACTTCTCCCCGAAACGTGCAGTGACGAGCAAAATAAATTGTCGCCGTGCGTATAGGACTGGGTTCCCGTCAAGATCGAGATCCCGCTTATGCAGCAATCATCTCACAGAAGAGTGCTACGAGCTGAGCTCTAAGCAGACAGAAGGCTCATAAGCTGAGGTGTGATGCTGTGCCAACGATATTATACTACGTCCATCCACTCCTCGCCCAAATCGGATCAATTTGATTATGCAGCGAAATTGAAACCAACAGCTAGACCACCTGGAAACGATACCAGAAGTTGTATTTAGCACGCGTGCAGCCAAATTGTTTGACCCGCATGTGAAAATAGAGCGTGGCTACGATTCACCGTGTGTTTGCGCGAAACGGCATACGTTTGCTCCAAGGTTATGGCTTTTTTCGAGTAATATCCTGTTAAAGGGGCACTGACAACCCAAAGGTCGTATTTTTTTTTATTGTCTAAAACGATGCAAGTTGTAGTCACAGACACGCAAAAAAAAAACCGCATCGCGAAAAAAAATTTCCCCGCGCGCGCGTGCGCCTTTTTATTTTTGGCGTTTAAATTTCCCGCGCTCACCTCCTCGCTTCTTTTGATCGGTGACGTCAAAAATCAGGAATTTTAGAAGCTTTGTAGGTGACATTTCTATAACATTTAATAACGGCAATCGTAAAACATGCTTTTTAACGCAATTGCGAGCGCCCTACGGCCCCTCTTTCTGAAATACCAGAAATCAGAGTTCGGTGTGATGTTGCTTCCTAGATTTGTACCCTCCCTCGGAAACTTGGCGGCGTCGTCGGCGAGCAACACGGCGAGTGGGGAAAGAAACCGGTTCTTTCCCGCGCCGGCGTGATATCACCTCCATCTCGCTTGGGGTTGCCGTGGCAACGGCGGAGGTCTAAAAAAAAGTCGAGTCTCAGGAGACCGCAAAATTTGACTCGCTGTACTGGCGCGGATCGCGCGGGAACTTCAAATTCGGCATTTGGAAATTGTTTTTTTAATTCACAAATACTGAATTTTCAAGTTTCGAATTTTGAGGGTAATGTCCCGGCATCGTTTTCAATCGTTTCGGATAATAAAAAAAAATATGATTTTGACGTGTCAGTGCCCCTTTAAAAAGGGGCGGGGGGGGGGGGGGGATCGGTGGCCGAGTGGGCTAAAGCCAACGAGGTAGAGGGGCTTAGAGTGATAAACCGGAAGTTCGGAAGTGCCACCCCCGGTTGCTGCCATGTTGTACGCAAAAGTGACCACTCGTCACGTGACCTCTCAAGAGCCGTGACGTCACCGGTAAGATGGCAGCTCCAAGAGCTGGCGGATGCGAGTTTGTTCGGTGCGCGGTAGCAGTGATGTGCAGCTGCTCTCCGACGACTTCGGGCTTCTTCGTGCTCGCTGACGCAGGTATAATGTGAAAATATGAAGGAATGAGACTTTTTGCGCAAGATCGCTCTGGATCATCTGTATATTAACACCCGTGAGACAGCATCAGCCGTATCGCCGTACTGGTGCTCGGATTCCCAAATGTGTTCAAGGATCGATAGAACTTTGAGTACTTTAAGCATGAAATTTTCGCATTCTCTTAGCTTTGTTTGAACGTTGGAATGTCTGAGAATCGACGCGAAATGTATACGCGTCGGACGTAGGGCCTAGGGTAATTTGTTTCAGCCCTAGGTAACTGCGTAATCACAGCAACTTTTAGCGAGGAAGCTCCTGCGATCTTTAACCTTTTGTGCTAATCGAAGATTCTACATTGGATCGCAATACTTTTTTTAAAATGAAAAGCTGGCGTTTGCCTAATTCACTTGCAAGCAAACTCTTACAAAGCATTCGAACCAATCATTCGGAAAAAAAAGTGCATTACTTATGTTCATAAAACAGTTTATTTGTCCCCTTGGAACTCACAACACAGCAAGTCTTCACATTTTTGATTCATCACTGCACAAAATGTTGCATCCGATATCCATTAGAAATTAGTATTAGTAAGCTCTTTACCTTGCCGATCGGTAGCAATAGTCCACAGTAACTTCCACGTGTATGATCATACTCCTCTTAGATGGTTTTTTAATCCATAATTCTAACATCTAAAATTAAAAAAAAAATGCAGCCCCACTCTTTAGAGGTCCAGAGATAGAACCATACATTTCTGCGATTCGTTAGATGTAATGCAACTCGGAAATAGAAGATTAACGACGCATTTTTCTCTTTCGTAGGATTTATTGCAGCAATAATTTTTTTTATCAAGAGTGCATTGTATTAATCAGTCAATTATTTACTTGTTCTATTTACCTGGACAAGATGACTCATATTTGCGTTCATTCCTTGCCCGAAGAGCAGTCTTGTTGAAAAATCTTGACTACAATCCCTTTCGGTCTCTTCAATAGACTTTTTTCAAAAGTGTGGACAGCCTATACTTTGTTTCACCGTAACTTGGAAAAGGGAAACCGCCACAGCCCCCTCAAGCCAATCAGAGAGACGGAGTGAAGGTGTGTGACAAATCTATAAAGATGAGCACGCTGATGATATGTTGTCATGTGCCTCTCTCCAACGTGCATACTGACTGACCGAGACTGTGGCTTTCGCTGTTTGCCAAATTGTGATGATACGAATTACAGTAGCTCCTACTTTAATTACCCAAAGGCTTCGTACTTTGGGCATTTGTTCTACAGAAATGAAAGGCGCTGCTCACTCTTCAGGCATGGGCGCAATTGCCAGACAAGCAAGGTCGCCGCGAAAGTGCGTCGGCGTTTGCATGTCCCTTGCCGGGTCTATGCTCAATCCTGAACTCGTATTGTGCCAGCCGCTCTAACCACCTAGCTACTTGGCCTTCCGGGTTCTTGAAGCTTAAAAGCCAAGTGAGGGATGAATGATCAGTCCTTAAAAGGAACTGTGTGCCGTACAAGTAATGGTGGAAATGGGTCACTGCTTTTACAACTGCCAAGAGTTCCCTTCTCGTAACGCAGTAGTTCTGTTCTGCCCTGTTTAGAACTTTGCTATAGTAAGCAATTACTTTCTCGGAGCCATCCTGAATCTGGGACAACACAGCACCCAAACCGACGTTACTCGCGTCGGTGTCGAGGACGAACGTGCAGTCTGGTCGGGGAAATCCAAGAACTGGAGGAGCGCTAAGGGCATTCTTGAGTGTGAGGAAAGAATCTTGTGCGTGTACACTCCATTCGAACGCCGTATTCTGTTCTGATAAAGCGTACAGCGGTTTGGCAATTGTGGCGAAACCTTTTACAAATCGCCGGTAGTAGGTGCACAGTCCAAGGAAGCTTTTGACGTCGCGCTGATTTTGAGGTTGAGGCCAGTTTCTTACGCACTCTGTCTTCTCAGGGTCCGTCTCCATTCCTTTTTCAGAGACGATGTGACCCAGATAATGCACTCTCTTTTGAAATAGAACGCATTTCTTGGCATCTAGCTTCAAGTTTGCCTTTCTCAGACGGTCAAATACGAACGACAAATTACAAAGTGCTCCCTGGAAAGTTTTGCCGTGCACAAGTATATCGTCCAGATACACCAAGCAAACGTCAAGCGGCAGGCCCTTTAGGACCTGGTCCATGAGACGCTCAAACGTTGCAGGGGCATTACAAAGGCCAAATGGCATTACTTTGAATTGCCACAGACCATCTCCAGTAGAAAATGCCGTCTTCTCGCGATCTCTTGGGTCCATTTCAACTTGCCAGTGTCCGCTCCTGAGGTCTAATGTGGAAAACAAACCAGGAAGACCCCGCAATCGCGTCGAATGTGTCATCAATCCTAGGGAGTGGATAGGAGTCCTTCTTGGTGACATCGCTCAATCGTCGGTAGTCAACGCAGAACCTCGTGCTGCCATCTTTTTTTTTTACCAAGACGACCGGCGACACCCACGGGCTCGATGAAGGCTCAATAACATCTTGTTGTTGCATATCTTGGATCATCTGGCCGACTTCGTTACGTTTTGCCAACGGAATACGCCGGGGCTGTTGCTTAATCGGAGCTGCATTTCCTGTATCGATGCGGTGTTGAGCAGCACCTGTCCGTCCGGTCTCCAAAGAAGAAGCAAACACATCTCTGTATTCGTTGAGTAGACTCAGGAGATGTGCTTGTTGTGCTTGATCAAGGTGGCATTTGGAGCGGTCTGCTAGATCGAGCAAGGAAGCCGGCAATTCCTCTTGTGTCATATGGACAACATCCTTTCGTGGGGGAGTAAAGCTCACAGCACGGGACCACTTCGCAATGCGACATCCCTTCTTTAGGTGGATAGGTTTATCTGTTAGGTTGGCAATGCGGATAGGAACCTTCTCGTTGCCGAAATTGATTAGCGTTCTTGCTATAATGATTCCTGGAACAGTATCGCACGTGGCGTCTCCTTCAGCGACCACAATACCATCCGAGCAGTTATTGCCATCCGTCACCCAGATAACGTTTTCACTTTGTGGTGGAATCAAGGTGGACTTGGAGCATAGAAGGAATCCCCCGCCGTTTTCTAAAAATGCTCGTTGGTTATACAAGATGACGTGTTCGTCACTTACGTCCAATGTGTGACTCTTGAGGTCCAGCGAACAACCATTCGCCTTTAGAAAATCAAGTCCAAGGATACATTCCTCAAATATTCCAGCCACAAAGGCAACTTGCAGAAACGTTTGGGTGCCAAAACGAAATGTAAGTTCGCATGACGCCGTGATTGGTGCTGTTTCTCCTGTGACAGTGTGCAGTGAGCACCCAGAAAGGCGTTTGTATGATGTTATGGGTGTCTTTATTCGTTCATATACATCTGCTCTTACGATTGTGGCGTTAGCTCCGGTGTCAACAAGCATCTTACATGGTACACCTTGTATTTCCCCATCCACAAAAAGCCCGTCTTTGTCAGCTCGTAACTTTTGAACTTGCAGCGTTGGGACCGGCTCTCTCCTTTCTTTCTCAGCCGAGATGTGGCCGGTAAGCTCGGCTGGAATTAGTTTTCCGGAGTAGAATTGCCTTTTTCTCCTCTACTACGCCAGCTGCAATATCTCTGGATGTGGCCTTTTTGGCCGCAGCGCCAGCATGTTGGAGATGGCCGATGTGGTGGCATCCCTGTTGCCTCGTGAGAAGTTTGCCGATCCGTGTTGAGAAGCGGCACTGGATGTAAAGAGGACGGCGTGCCTGGCTGACAATTACCTGGCACTGTGACCCGCCGGGTGGCTCTTACTGCCCTCGTCGTTGCCTCCACCTCCATAGCTCGTGCAACAGCGTCACGCATGCAGGCAGGTGACGACCGGCGGACAAACTGTTGTACTTCGGTGTCTCTGATTGCGTCTAAAAAGTGTCCCACAGCCACAGAGTCCAGTGTCGCAGTTGTGCAGCCTTGATACGAGAGTCGTGTAAGTCTCTCGATGTCGATTGCCAGTTCAGACAACGATTCATTTCGTCCTTGTACCCGCGTTCGGAGAGTGGTGTGGTAGAGTCGCCCGAGGTGCTTTTCACCGAAGCGCCCTTCGAGGGCAGAGCCGTATATTAGGAGAGTTTGGACAATAGGCGGAGCAAAGGCCGCCGCCAGCGCCGAATATTCCCCCCACGCTTAGAGCGTAAACTAAATTTGTGACACAGCGTCGACCAATCAGGAGACCTCTACTCCATCTCACAAATGTCAACAGTGAAGACAAAGGCACAGGCGCGTGAGCCTACCTTAGCGAAACGCTATTGTTTGTACGAGACCTCGTGCATAGGAGGCACTTTCCAAAGCCACGCGCTCGTGCCCATGCCTTTGTCTGCACTGCTAGAACAGCGTCCTGAAACTGGCTGAAAGAAAGCAGTGCAAAGGGTGGGGTGCGCGAGCGTCTTGAGACGCGGAGTTCCGCTCGGCACGGCTCAAATTATACTTCGTTTCACTTTACCTGCGAGCGAAGCCAAAGCTAGAAGCGCGAGACCAGCGCTTTTTGCATTTCTCCCCAGCTCGCGCGCTCGAGCAAAGCCTGAACGCACGGAGCTTCCGTGCTCGCGCTTCCAGTTTTGCCTTCGCTCGCACATAAGGTGAAACGAAGTATAGTCGTGGCACAAATTTAGAGCACGCGACCACCGCTAGGGGCTGTTTCGCGGCCTGTGGTTGGCCCGAGATGCTCGCCTATTCAAACCAATGTATGGCCAAACTCTCTCAATAAACGGCTCTGTTCGAGGGCTTCCTCGAGCGCCTTGTAGTGGCGCTGGTTGCCAGGAGGAAGGTTCTGAAGCAGTTCCAAAGCTGGTCCTCGGAGTGTAGATGCCAGGAACGCTCCTCGCGATGCGGTAGTCCAACCGTTTAAGTCCGCGACTAGATCAAAATGCACTTGAAAGGCATTCCAGGGGCTGCGTCCATCATAGGTGTCGAGCTTAACAATCATCTTCTGCAAAGCCAAAGCCTGCTGTTCGTTAGCATCCCCCGAAGGTAGTACCTGCTGTCTGTTATCATTTTCTGTTTCTTCTGGGGCTTGCAAGGAGAGATCTGCATCGCTAGCAGTGCCTCCTTCGATCGTTCCTTCAGTAGTCTCGCCGGACCGCGATGTAGGGTGCATCGCTCCTCTAGGCCCCGTGGACTGACGTGATGACCCGGTCCCAGGATGATGCTGGAGTTACGCGGAAAACTCCCGACGTAGCTCTGCTAAAGCTCGCCGGTCTTCGTCTCGGTGACGACTCTGCTCCTCTCGCAAGCTGGCCAACGAAGCTTGTAGCGCGCCGATCGCTCTCATGACCAGGTCAGGCTGAGAGGTGTTGGGATCTTCCATTATCCCACTTCTGACACCGATTGTTATGAAAATGAAGACTGTTTAAAATCCCAGCGTTCGGCGTTCAACGTTCATCGCCATTCGTCCTTTTTCTCGCGCCTTCTTCCTGTCCTCCTTTTCGTCGTCTTCCCATTCGCAGCACCACCACAACAATGGGAAGCGAGCATGCCGGCCGCGTCGCGGCGGTCGCCTATTGTTTGCCGCATCAATTGTTGTGACTTTCTTAGTGCGGAATAGCTACCTTGGAAATTACAGCGCTAACCCGCTACAACGCACAACCCACCCAGCGACTGCCAGAAGTTCCCCGATGGAACGGACCCGTTTGCCGCTAGGGGCGCCCTGGTCGGGGCCTGAATTAGATGTGCACGGTTCCTATGCTTAAAACTACACAGATGATAATAACATCAAAGCACACTGACATTAATAAGCACAAAACGGGCCCAGCTACCGAAAATAAATATTACACTCGTAAGAAATAATTATTGCCGCAACCTGTTGATTGCAAAAACAAGCACACCTCTGAGCACCTAGTTTAATAGTTTGTTTTGATGCACTGTTATATAGCAGGACACTTCCTATACGTATGACGTGGAGCGAAAGCTCGCGCTGCAGAACCCAGGGATCCTGGGTTCAATCTCCGCCCCTGCCCGTTTCGATCTGGATGAGCATCGTACCGGCGTGCGGTCGTGTATCACTACTGCGTGGTGCATGTTAACGGTTGTACCGCACTGTCTAAATTGCTCATCTACAGCTTAGACACCAGACGCCCACTGAGGCAGACTAACTTCCGTCTGTATGAACATACACAAAACAATTCGCTTTGCTATACGTATGACACAATAGACCCTTTGCGAAACCCCATCAAGCAACACAACTGTCACCAATTTTTTTCGGCGTAAAGCCAACCGTCGTCTTCTTCCCAAATTACTACGTGCCCTGCGACGGTAGAACACCAGCAAGATGACGAAGACCCGACAAACTGGACTGCAGATGTTCTCCGTGTGCTTCAAGAAAACGACAGCAATTTGCAACCTATTCTGCAGTGGAAGCGGGTGGGAGAAGTACCCAACTGGAACGTGGTTGCACCATACAATAGCGTCGTGAAAGCATACTGGGCACAATGGGATTCCCTAATTCTACAGGATGGATTGCTGTATCGTTGCTGGGAGAGCAAAGACGGAAGAAACAGCACGCTTCAGCTCATTTTACCTCGAGTCCGTGTCGACACCGTCTTGCGTGAACTTCATGACAGCCCTGCTGGCGGACATCTTGGGATATACAAGACCCTACAACGAGTTCGAGAAAGATTCTACTGGGTCGGATCAACTCGAGATGTGCGCGAATGGTGTAAAAAGTGCGACCACTGTGCGGCGCGTAAAGGACCACCATCACGAAGCCGAGGGAGGATGGTAACCTACAACGTCGGTGTCCCATTTGAAAGAGTGGCCATTGATGTTGTAGGTCCACTACCGAAAACGACACAAGGAAATCGGTACGTCATTGTCATTGCTGACTACTTTACCAAATGGCCAGAAGCATTTCCAGTACGAACGTATGACGCAGACACTGTAACCAGGGTCTTGACGGAAGACATCGTTCCAATGTACGGGGTGCCACTGGAAATTCATTCTGACCAGGGTCGGACTTTTGAATCGCAAGTGTTCAAGAGCATGTGTGAGACACTCGGAGTTAGGAAGACGAGAACCACGCCCTTACACCCTCAGTCGAATGGCATGGTAGAAAGGCTCAACCGCTCACTCAAGCAGTACCTTTCGCTCTTCGTTGACGAGCACCAGGACAACTGGGACACTCTAATTCCATTCTTTCTACTTTCCTACCGGTCAGCCGTTCATACTGCGACAAGCTACACGCCAGCGATGTTGTTAATGGGCCGGGAGCTAAGGCTGCCTGCGGACATCACTTTTGGCACGCCAGTGCTTCCATCGCGTGAGACAACACGCAGATTTCTCTACTCTGACTACTCCCGCCACTTGCGGGCGAAACTGAACTGTGTGCACGATTTTGCACGAAGACATTTGCACCTGAGCAGTGAAAGTGCAAGAACCCGCTACAACCGAAGCTGCTCGGGTCGCATACTCCAGCCTGGAGACAAAGTGTGGCTGTACCAGCCACGCCGCACCAAAGGTCGCTGCCCGAAACGTCAGCCCAATTGGGAAGGCCCCTACGAAGTTGTCAAGCGACTAAACGACGTCGTGTACCGGGTTCGGCACCCGCTAAGCCGGAAAGTTCACGTAGTTCATTTTTATCAGTTGGTTCCCTATCAACCCGTCTGAATAGTTTTTGTACCACCTCGGGGCGAGGTTCATGTGTTGTCGGGGGGCAGTGTTGTGGTGGTGCTGCGAATGGGAAGACGACGAAGAGGAGGACAGGAAGAAGGCGCGAGAAAAAGGACGAATGGCGATGAACGTTGAACGCCGAACGCTGGGATTTTAAACAGTCTTCATTTTCATAACAGTATCCTCTCTGCAATGCCTAAGAGGCCCTTGTATAGAATAAATTAATAAACAACATTTTCACATCACTTGAGTTTTCGTTTTCGGATGTGCCACATGTTCGGGTCTGCCAGTCTGGTATGTCCCATCAATTAATATTGAGGTGTCAGAGATGCGAATGTCCTCAAAAGGTCCAGCACATGCGGTGAACACAATTCTTTGTGTATAGACTCTGAAGGCGTAAAGGCGAGCGGAAATATGTTTATTTGATTAGTGTGTCAAATATGTTTATTTCCACTTGATTACATAATTATTGGTTCTTTGCAAATGGTTTGATAACGAGTTCTTTCTCCGACAGTCTCGCGTCAGGCGTTCAGTCGTAGTACCTGTGCTCCTTGTTGTCGGATGACGCTCCTGGCACTTCGGTGTTCAGTTTGGTCGAGTGGCAACTTTGACCGACTGATGCCGTCTTGTAATCACACGTCATGTGCGACCACTGACATCTGATGCACTGAAGCTGCAGGGCTGGCTTCTAATCCGCATATTTTCCTGGTAGTTTTCTGCTTCAATACAGCAAGCTCGGGCATGTATTGCTTACGTGGCTGTGCCTTTTGCTGTACCGTTGACTTGATGGCTAGCAGCAGTGTTTGTTTGCTATCCAAGCCATTTCACTTCCATTTCGTAATGGCGATTTTTTCGGCATCCCGCGACCACTGAAACTTGTGTAAGTCTCGTGTGGCAAAGTGAAGTCGGGTGAAGCTTGGTGTCCACTTTTGAGAATAACCAACCATTCTATTTCTTCAAGTAACTCAGCGGAATACTCCCTCAAAGTTGGAAATTGTGTGCTTCCTGGAGCGGACACAAATAATTGGTGTCAGCAAATTATTAGGTATTGTCTTTGGACGACAACCGACACCAAATCAACAGTCATTGCATTGCCGCTCACCTGCTTTGTCGTGCTTACCTTCCGTCGAGTTGATGAAGATCAGGAGCTTCGGGGTAATGTCGGTACCAGGGGCAAAGGCCGCCGAAGATAATCCTCAATGTCGCTCCTCGAGACGCAGTCGAGGGTTGTTCGGCATGAACCCTTGCAGACCAATTCATTGGTACGGGCACCTGCAGTAGACATGGTCGGCCTCATGCAATGGTAGCAGAGTGGTTTTCGGTCGACCATTCCCAGCACCTCCGTTTTCCTCGGTGTACTTTGTTCAGCGCGGACTTAACAGGAAGTAGCTTCCTGATCTCCTCCCAGACAACGTCGATGTCGCGGATGCCTGGGAGGCTGGCGTCAAAGTTGCAGCTGGACGACTCAAGTGTCGAGACGCTGGGGAGTTGTCGATAGTGACAGGCTCGGGCCTGCAGTGCACATTCAATGTTGTAAGCCTCGGTGATATGAACCCTTCGACTGTTGTCGTGGGGTTGCGGACAAGGCTGTCGAAGGTGTTTTTCCTCACATGAGGGACATGGGATTCTTAGCTTCTTGTCTTCTGTAGCATCAAGGTTGGTGTGGCTGCTCGACCAGGCGCAAAACATCCTCCACGAAGGCGGCGACGCTCTTGTTGGGGCCGTGTCCTGAACAGAATCAGGAATTCGGCTCTCTCTCGTCAATGTTGGCTGATGAACGTGCACTTCAGCTCGATCTTGCAAACTTCCCACGACGTTAAGGGGGATTCGTGGTTCTCAAACCAGTGCCTGGCAGTTTCTTCCACAAGAAGTATAGAGTCTGCAGGAGCTGGTTGTCTGTCCACCCACTGTGGTGGGCGACACGGTCATATTGTTCAATCCAGCCCTCTACGTCTTCATACTCCTTGCGTGAAAGGTCATAAGAGTCGTGAGGTGCGACGGGCATGCAAACAATGGTGGGAGCGGACGCGGTTTGCTGCTACACGTTTGAGATTGTTGGCTTAGTCAGCTTCGGTTTTTCTGGCAAAAGACCGAATTCCGGTGGTTCTTGCTGGTAGCAGTGACTGGCTCGGATTGCAGGTTCTTCGTGGTGTATTTCCAAGGTTCGTCATTGTAATACTCGCTCGTCTTGCGGTTCTTCTGCCGGGCTCGGGATAGGACTTGATTCACGGCTCGCCGGGGGTTTAAGACGCGGGATAGTCCGCCACCCGTGTCCCGTTATCGGGCAACTCGGCTGAGGAGCCGCCAGGGTACACACAGAGTGAAGGGCTATGGGTAAAGTACCCAGAACCTACACCAGAACATACGATGACAGCTGAGCATGGCCTGGAACTTTCCAGAATAGTAAATATTGATAGAAGATAGGACTGGAGCAAGCATTCGTGACAGTATACCAAAACTGACAGGAGAGAGTCTATCCTGACCACTAAAGAAACTGCATTGCTTTAGTGGCATTCTGTCCGAATAAATCTTCTTTGGTGTTTGGCGACTACCGTGGACAAACTGAACTGAAATGGATGTGGGACCATTTTTCTGGTAATGAGCCGCTGCATACTGTCGTCGCAAAGCGGCGTGAACGGGCGGATGGGTAGGTAACACCTAGAATGAAATGTCCATACAGCTTGCAATTCGCGTAACGAGTGTTGATGAAACTTTAGTTTCGATGAAACGCGCGACAGACCAGCGGAATCAATACCAACTGCAACACCTGTGCACGTCTACGCCAGAACAATTTAGGAAGCAGCACAGCATCACCTAAATCACGGCACAGGAACTACCAGCTTGAAGGCAGCTCTTCGGTGCGCCGCACATCTGTGCTCCGTGAAAGTGCACGTCTACGTTGGAACAATTTGGGAAGCAGCACAGCATCATTTAGCTCGGCACGGGAACTACCAGCTTCAAGGCAGCTCTCCGGTGCGCCGCACAACCAAAGTGAGCCTTCGGTCACTTGAACGAAGTGGAGCCACGATTGCACACTGCCCAGCAAGACTCAAGCAGTTTCCGTCGCTAAACTGCGTATCCAAATATATTGCACACGCTTCACTGCAGACCTCGAAGATTCCGCTGGTCGACGAGAGCTTAAATTTTATCCTAGCGGTATTCGAATCAATCCGAGGCCCGAGCAACGAAGGGCAGGTTGTCTCTTCCGTGGCAATATCCCCGTCGGTCACCAGCGAAATGCACACCGTTCTTCCGCATTTTCACGTTATACCAACGTGAGAATCCACGCTTAACTCTGAAGTCACTTTCGACCGGCCTCATATGACGGCTTCCGCGTCTGAAATCAACTCATCGAGACGAACGACAACGAACAAAACATCCGACAAGCTCCGGCCAATGCTCCGTCCCATGGGACGGAGCATTGGCCGGAGCTTGTCGGATGTTTTGTTCGTTGTCGGCAGCGACTGTCCTCAGCTGCAGCTGAGGACACTCGCTGCCTTGGCGCGGCCATCTTTCCTGTGACGTCACGTATTTGGTTTGGTCACGTGACGAGTGGTCAAATTTCCGTACAATGGCAGCGGCCTTATGGGGGTCACTTTCGAGTGCAGACCGGAACCCCGGTTTATCGCTCTAAGCCCCTCTACGTCGTTGGCTAAAGCGCACACCCAGTTCGACGCGCGTGGAGCGAAAGCTCGCGCTGCAGAACCCAGGGATCCTGGGTTCGAGCCCCACCCCTGCCCGTTTCAATCTGGATGAGCATCGTACCGGCGTGCGGTCGTGTATCACTACTGCGTGAGCTCGTTAAGGACCCCAGGCTAGCAGTCGTACTGCACTGGCTAAATTGCTCATCTACAGCTGAGACACCAGACGCCCACTGAGGCAGACTAACTTCCGGCTGTATAAACATACACACGACAATTTGCTTTTCCCTGCTAAAAGGCGTGACTTTTTTGCACACGCTTGAGAACTGCATCAAAAGAACCGTATTTCAGTAGGGCAAGGCCTAGGAGACTATATAACTCGAAACAAAATACAAGACATCCATCGACCAACGCTTGTTATCCCGACCATCCGACAAACCTTCGCGTTTTGTGACGTCACGCAGCAGCTACGGATGCCAGCCATTGACACTGGCGAAATTTGGGGTGCAGTTTCGTACATACGCTCTTGAAAGGTTTAATTAATATGGGGGGATCATATATCAAAATAAAAATGACGTGTGTCTGCATGAAGGCTCCCTCGACGTAACGAGCGCGAAAACATGAGTACTTCCGGTTTCGACCGGACAATTCCTTTAACTATATTCCGTGTCTGGGTAACGCGGCAGACGGTCAATCATAGCGTCGGAGCCTGTCCCGTGGCGTTGGCCGTTTGCCAAGTAATGCTGAACCATGAAAGTAGAAGACTGGACGCTGCTTTTACCGGGAACTACATGTACTCAAAGAAAAGTTTGTGAGTTCACCTTCCTGCAGAACTCGGAGGCAGCCAACCACGACGACCAATATAATTATTTTAACCATCAGCTCGTAATAGCCAGCAAAGATTGGCTGCCTTTGTGTTCTGCGGGTAAGCCAGTTCACTTTGTTTTGTGTAGTATATAGACGTGTAACTGGATAATTCACTTTAGAGTTATTAATACTCTTTTCTATCGTTTATTTAATTTTATTAGCAAAACAACCCGAAACGACAAAGCGTTGTAGCAGGTGCAGCCTACTATTACGTGAAGAAAAAAAAAATGGGTTTGTGAAACATGAACAGGTAACAAATCGGTAAAGGCTATGTGTTATGTTGACCTGGTTTTCGTAGTTTTCGGGTTCTCATGTAATATATATTTCATAATTCTTTTATATAGGGGCGTGCGATTACTTCCAATCGAATACCTCCTCGTCATTCTTAACCTTCACGGTGGAAGAGGAAGCCGCGACAGCCGGTTTTCTTAACAGTGTTAAAGTTAGCTACGACGTTGTGCTACCCAATTCGAACAGGTGTTCGCACATCCACCACTTTTTATCGGATGTACTCTTTACTATACTTCATTTCCTCATACGTTTGATCGCAGTGAAAGGCTACAAGACGCGCAGGCACATACACACAGACTTAGAGCGAAAAGCCATTGCGCCCTTTCTGCGTTTGATTCGACGAGCCGGCGGACGAACACGCACAGAAAGAATGCATTTCGCTTCGGCCGCTTTTTGATTCACCTCATCGGCTCGAGGCATCAGTTGCGCTCGTATGTAAAGGAGCACTCAAGTGAACTCTGAGCTTGTCTATTTATTGTGCTAACTCGATCTACGAGCTCACGCATAAAAACAAGAAAAAACGATTATTTTTATGGGCGACCGATTTTCCTATTAAAAGTCTAATCAAAGATCGTGACGCGCCCCTCTGTCTGCCGCCTGGAAGAAGACAAGGGCCGCCGGCGTTTTCGATTTATTAAAACATCTTGCCATCTCGAACTGGTCATTTTCACTGACTAAAGCCGAACAAACAACGCGCCATTAAAAACAAGCTTCTAAAAAAAAAAAAAAAAAAAAAACCCGAGGCGCAGTTTATGGAGGCGAAACGAAGTCTAGAAATTTCGTTTGCGCGCACAATCCGGTGATATATGTGTATTCTGTTCTTTCCTTCGGTCACACTTTCCTGGGATTGGCAGTATCTAACAAAAATAAATAAATAAATATATGAGAAACGAAACAGCAGCTCGGAGTTTCCTGCAGCCGCCGCGTTATTGTTGGATGCTCTTTCTGCTCGGTTTGTCGGACCTTTTTGAACCAGTCAGGTGCGCGAGCTTCCAGCTGGCGACCACTTATTACCCGCTGTGAAGGTGTACAAGCGCACAGCGAGCGACCCGACCAAACGCGTCGGCATGTCGTGCCGCGGCAGAGTTTATCGCGTTATTAATCTGGCGAACAAAATAGAAAAAGCAAAACAAAGTTTTGCCTAAAGTTTTTTATTTTTTTTATTTTTTTGTCGTTTAAGGGAGAATGTGTTTGGGGCTAGGTTTTCATAATACAGAATGCATCCCCAAAAAGCCTAATGCAAAATTGTAACACGTAACGTGTTTCGCTAAACTTGACTGGAAATCTTAAACTGGGGTAAATACCAGCGTTAGGCAAAGCACATCTAAAAAGTACTTGAAGTA
Organism: Ixodes persulcatus; assembly: GCA_013358835.2. NCBI lineage: Eukaryota > Metazoa > Arthropoda > Arachnida > Ixodida > Ixodidae > Ixodes > Ixodes persulcatus. The sequence continues at coordinate 1,028 of JABSTQ010009319.1, read as the reverse complement.
AAGTACAAAGTATATGAGAAGTTGTGTATTTCAAGTAAAGTAGTTAGTACACTGTACGCAATGTGCTTGAGGTAAAATACTATAAATACAATGTACTTTAGAGGTGAAGTGCAAGTACTTTTTAAAGCAATATTTTAATATGTCCACTTACATTTCCTAATACAGTTTTTTTTAACGGGTATGCCATGTTTCGGGAAAATATTGGATAAAGTCAAGCGGCCAGAGTAGTTGTTTTACTCTCGCTGGTGGCTGACAAACTATTTAAAGGGCTACTCCGGTCGTTTTTAAAGCCCCCCCCCCCTCCCCCCCCCAAAAAAAAACAACAAAAAAAAAAAAAAAACAGTTGCATTTTCTGGGTACCCGGACTGTATAGTCTTCATGGTATGCTATGTATTGTGTCGAAATTCAAAATAGCTCTTGAGAAAACCGTAAATGACGATGATGCCGAAACCAGCGTTGAAATATTCGCGCGCTCTCCTCCAGTGGTGTGGCGCCACAAATGGTACAGACTTTCAGGTCGCGCAGGTAGTCCTAAACAGAGTGTATCGAGCGTTTTTTCGTGCTTCTCAGTGAGTGAGCTTCCAAGCAATATTTTCCCACCGTCAAACGTCTTGCAATCAGTTGGGAATGTGGTTTACTGGCCACTTTGTGCCATTTATGTCGGCACACTTTAGTGTTGCCAGTAGGGGCTCTCTGTCTGAGAAACACGATGAGAACGAAATTCCAAAGTTCAATAACTCAGCAATTTCTTTTTTCTTGTTTTCACACAATACTTGGGGGACTGGTACAGCCGTCTGTGTCGGTGTGTTAAGCCAATTTTGAGGCCAATCAGCGACCGTAATTGACTTATAAGGCATTTATTTGTGTCGATCTTATAACCACCATATTACTTCACGGAGAGATGACTGGATGACCTCTCGAAGGACGTTACGCGCATTCTCATGACGATACGTCATTTTTTTTTATTAGAAGTTGAACTCGACCTTACTGGAAAAACTAAGAACATGAGCACGTTGTTCTTGGAAAGG